>PVJA010006724.1:0-71808 GCA_004027025.1 Myocastor coypus
AGAGAGAGAGAGAGAGAGAAAGAGAGAAAGAGAGAAAGAGAGAAAGAGAGAAAGAGAGAGAGAGAGAGAGAGAGAAAGAGAGAAAGAGAGAAAGAGAGAAAGAGAGAAAGAGAGAAAGAGAGAAAGAGAGAAAGAGAGAAAGAGAGAAAGAGAGAAAGAGAGAAAGAGAGAAAGAGAGAAAGAGAGAAAGAGAGAAAGAGAGAAAGAGAGAAAGAGAGAAAGAGAGAAAGAGAGAAAGAAAGAAAGAAAGAAAGAAAGAAAGAAAGAAAGAAAGAAAGGGCAGGAAAGACCAACCAATAAACAACCAGCTACAAATCGGGGCCTCAAGGAATGAAGGATTAAGGCTACAATTCAGAATATATGACAAAGAGAGGTTGTTTGGGCTCTACAAGGGAGCACCCCAAAACTATCCCAGGCAGAACATCAGGACAGAGGATCCCAGAGGCTATGAATTTGTACTGCAAAACCAAGGAAGTTCCAAGCTACTGAGGTCCTACAGGAGTTCTAACCAGCTGGTGGTGCTCGCCTTTCTACAAGGGCTTAGTTACTTCTTTCCATAGCTCACAGTAAGCCAGTTCAGAGATGGCTATATTCACCCATTCGGCATTTACTGAACATCTATGTGTTAGGCACTGCTCTAGATGTAAGAGATACACAGTGAACCAAACATCAGGCTCTCATAGGGCTTATAATCCAGCTAAGAAGAAAAGGAATTAAAATGAACAAGCAAGAAGACATGAGTTAATGATAAACTCAATGTTCCCCAGAGTAACTAGGGAACTTTTTATACTGAGGGATCAGGATGCGGCTCTGTAGAGGTACTATTTAAGGTGGAGCCTGAATGACCAACAGGAGCCAAGTGGGGAAGAGCAACTAGTTTAACTGATTTAACAGTGAAACAAGCTTCATACGTCCCAAAACTTGAATGATGGCTGGTTTGGGGGTGAGGGGAAAGAAAAAGTTGGTGTATAGGAAGGAAGTGTCCTAGCAAATAAGACTGTAAATTTGAAAGAGAAATTTGGATTTTATTCTAAATGTTAGAGGAAACTATAGGAAGGTTTTAACCTGAAAGGAATATGATCTGACATATATTTTTGAAAATATCACTATTTATATCTGTGACAGTTATGCTAAACAACAATAATTGTGTGTGTGTGTGTGTGTGTGTGTGTGTGTGTGTGTGTGTGTGTAGTACTAGGGATCGAACCTGGGACCTTGTACTTGCCACGCAGGTGCCTCTGCCACTGAGCTATATCCCCAGCCTTACATTAAATTTGGCCATCCAACTTTACTATGCTTTCCTTCTGAAAATTTAATTTTGCCATTCCCTGACATGCATTTGACTCAGGCCCAGCCAACCACAGAATCCCATTTTATTGGGCATAGTCATTGGTTCAGCATGGGCATGTGATCTAAACTGGGCCAATCAGAATCCTTCCTTGAAAACCATAGACTATGAAGGTAGTTATCTTTCCTCCCTCTAAGAAAAGAGCCATTTACAGCTGAGAGAGAAAGAAATAAAAAAGTAAAAGAAAAAAAAAAGTAATGTTGATTTAGAAGGGTTAATGTTTAATTGTTTGATCAATCTTATATACCTATATGTATTAATCTAACTTATCTGATGATGAAAATATGTAATATAACCATTGTTAAATTTAAACAATAAAAAATTGAAACTTGAAAAAAGAAAAAAAAGAAACTGGTGACTTTCTATCATTCTGAGGGCTACTTACTCCTTATCTTCTCTATTAAGTAAACCACTGAATGTCTCTTTTTATTAAACCTTATCACCATTAACAGTCCTAATTAAGCAGCTCTTTCTTACCCCAGTATTTTTTAATCAGACTTTTTGATACATTTTAGATATATATAATGATCGCATTTATCATAGAGAATATGTACCAGTACATGCTATAACTTGGATTTTTTCCATCCCCCTATCCTCCATTCAACCACTTTTCTCTTTCCCATTAAAAAGCTTTGTTTCAAGCAGTGGATAGAGCTCAGCGGTTTAAGCGCCTGCCTGGCAAGTGCAAGGTCCTGAGTTCAATACCCAGGACTGGAGGGGAGGAGCTCTGTTTCTATTTTTTTCCTTTTCTCATTCTTTTTACTTTTACTTTCCTTGTTTTCCTCTTCCCCTCTCCTTTGTTCCCCTTCCCATTTAAACATTTTCTTCCTATTTGACAGTATCTATTGTATATTTTTTCCCTTATCTATGCTTTTAATTTCTCACACCAGAAAAAATGTAGTCACCCCAATATTTTTCAAACTCTCTAATCTCCACATTTCTAAGGGAAAATTCAAGCTGGGCATGATGGTGCACATCTGTAATCCCAGCATTCAGGAGGCAGAGGCAGGACTGACATGAATTTGAAGCCAGTCTGCCCTATATACAGTGAGTTCAAAGCCAGCCTGTGCTACAAAGTAAGACTATCTGAAAAACCAAAGGATAAAAAAGGAAAGAAAATTCACTTCCATGTTGTATCACACCCTTCCCCACCGGGGCACGCTGAGACGGCACTTGAGATTGGGCATGGTAACGCACATGCATGTAATTCCAGCTCTTGGGAGACTGTAAACAGGCAGATCACTATAAATCCAATCTAGTAGTGAGACCCTGAACATTAGACACTCCCTGAAAAAGAAAGAAAGGAAGGAAGGAAGGAAGGGGAGGGAGGGAGGGAGAGAGAGAGAGAGAGAGAGAGAGAGAGAGAGAGAGAGAGAGAGAGAGAGAAAGAAAGAAAGAAAGAAAGAAAGAAAGAAAGAAAGAAAAGAGTTCACTTCCAACATAGATATGGAACACAGGGGAACTGTGCAATTGGTTTATGGGTTCAAAATAATGTAGCTTTCCTTCAAAAAGAAAATATCAGCAGCTCCTGGCCTAAGCAGAAGATAACTGTGGCTATCATTAGCGTTTAGGACTATTGTCTGAGTTCAAGGGGAGGAGAGCCCTTCTTTGGCCCCTGGAACTCAAACAAAGTTGTGTGACTTGTTTTTTTCATTGAAATGTGTTTAAAGATGTGATGCCTCTAGACAAAAACCTACGTGCCAGCATCTGGCAAGTCACATCCCATTTTTTGCCCCAACAGTTAGGATAGGACATGTCCAGATGGAGTCTACAAGTATTTTGTTTGTTTTTTTGTTTTCCTTTTAATGTAATAGAGCCTTGTTATGTAATTCAGGCTGGCCTCAAACTCAGTGTTCCTCCTGCTTCAGCCTCCTGGAATGCTTGGATTATAAGAGTGCACTACCACACCCAATCTTCAGAGCCCCAATTTCTGAGTGACTACCTATGTTATACATACAACATGAGTGAAAAATAACCCTCTTATTTCAAGTCACTAGAGAGTTTGGGGTTATTTGTAATTGCATTATAATCAAGCCTGTTCTAAAACAGAAATAAGTGTCTTAAAGTATAAGGACATATCTAGCAAAATACTAAAGGATGGCTTTACCGTAAACCTTTGTAGAGGTAGCACATGGACATCCAGTTTGCTGAATAGGCCCACGTAGGTTCATGTTCCTTTCTGAAGAGTTCTACTGTTATGATTTAGGTTGACAGTGTCTTCTAAAACTCTGTCATCAAAGAAAGAACTTTTGGAAGGTAACTGGGTCTCAGGGGTGCTATTCATGCACTATTGAGCTCAGCTTCTGGGTGTGCTGCTAGGAGGTGGGGCCTGGTTAGAAGGGGCATTGCTGGTGCAGGACCTAGAGGAAAATGACTCACTCACTGCTTCTCCTTTCCCTTTGTTTCGTGGCCTGTCATAGGAGCAGCGTTCCTCCTGCAGACCCTTCCTACCATGACATTTCTGCCTAGGAGCCTGATGACCATGAACTGAACCACACCCACAGTAAACTCTTCTTCAAGTCAAAAGTGTCAGGTGTTGTGTCTTAGCAATAAGAAAGTGGCTAAGACAGGGCCGGCAAGATTGCTTAGCAGACTAAGAGCCTTCTTTGGCAAGCACAGGGACCAGGGTTCGATTCCCCATCCTGCACACAGCACTAGCCCCACCCCCAGAACACACTAGATCAGCAACTGAGTCTGGACATTGCGGCACATGACTGTAATTCCAGCACTGGGGAGGCTGAAAACAGGAGGATCACTATAAGTCTGAGCTGCATGGTGAGATCTTGTGCCAAATACATAAATGGAGAGAGAGAGAGAGAGAGAGAGAGAGAGAGAGAGAGAGAGAGAGAGAGAGAGCAACTAAGACATCTGCCAAGGAATTAAAGATCAAAATCTATAAAGTGATAATCTATGAAGTATGATGAAACCACAGGTAAGCTGCTTAAATCTAGAAAATCTGACCAATAATGGTTTTTGAGACTGGTAGAAGATTTGGTGACACCTATGGAAAGGTGTGTTCTTTTGGTGGTTCATTCATGTTTTATGAAAGATGATTCCTGCAAAGGGCTGGAGGGAGGCTCTCTTCACTTTGGGCACCTACTGCTCAGTCAGCTCAGCTCCACTTCATCTAGAGCTTTCCACTCACTCAATCTTTTTTTTTTTTTTTTTTTTTTTTTTTTTTTTTTTTTTTTTTTTTTTTTTTTTTTTTTTTTTTTTTTTTTTTTTTTTTTTTTTTGGTCTTTTTGAGACAGGGTCTCACTATGCAGTTGAGGCTGGCCTTGAGCTCACTTTTGTAGCCCAGGCTGGTCTCGAACTCACACCAATCCTCCTGCCTCAGCCTCCCAAGTGCTGGGATTATAGGCGTGAGCCACCACGCCTCACTCAATATTTTACTTTTTAATGTATTTAGTACAAGGTCTACAGGATCTCAGTACACAAATCAAATCTGTAGTGATCCTCCCGTTTTCAGTCTCCCAAGCGCTGGGGTTACAGGCACGCACCATCATGCCCAGTCTCAATTGCCATCCCCTTCCTCACCTCAAGGACGGGCTGCTTCTGCTTTCTCCCTTATCGGGCTTGTCAAACACATGGGTGTCTTGAGATTGTTCTTGGACATGCAGGGGAGAACTGTGATGAATTCATGTGAATTGTCTTGAAGCCCCTGACAGACATGTAACATGAGCATTTACCATGAGCTCTCTACCTCACCTCCACGACCAGACAGCTCTAATCAGTCTGTAACCCTGAGAATCCTATTGCTTCAATTCTTTTTAATCTTATTTATTTACTTACTTATTTACTTATTTATTTTGGCACAGTGTCTTGCTATGCAGCTGAGACCCATAGCGATCCTCCTGTTTGAGACTCCCCAGCACTGGGATAACAGACATGCACCAGAACACTGGGTTTCAGTAGCCAGCACAGCACGCTTGGGGTTCTGGGAACAGCACATGTGGTAGTAGGGATTGAACTTGGGTCCTTGCACTTGCCAGAGAGTTAGACTGCCAAGCTATCTCCCTGACCCCCATTGTTTTAAAATACACCCAGGATTTAGTTGGTTATAATAAAACACACAGCACTTGGGAGGCTGAGGCAGGAAGATCACTTCAAGTTTGACACCAGCCTGTGCTACAAAGTGAGTGCAAGGCCAGCCTGACTGTACAGCAAAAGCCTGTCTCAAAGACACACAGAGCCGGGTGTGGTGGTACATGCCTGTAATCCCAGCACTTGGGAGGCTCAGGCAAGAGAATCATGTGAGTTTGAGACCAGGCCGGGCTACAAAAGTGAGCTCAAGGCCAGCCTGAACTGCCTAAGGAGACCCTGTCTCAAAAAGGCAAAAAAAAACGACACACCGACACAGACATGACTATCACCAAGGAATGTTTGTACTCACAGATCACTAGAAACAGATGACAGAGTACTCCATGCAGGGAGCCACACAGAAGCCCAGGGTAGGCCAGAAGGGACAAGAGCCCTTACTGTGGTTTCCACATGAAGAAATGGGCAAGACCGGGTAAGAAGTTTAGGATGAGGCAGTCTGAATAATCTTAAACTGTAGGATATAGAAGCTGTCTTTAGCTGTGCGGCACTTGGCCCCAAAGCAATTAGGACAGAATAGTCCAATGCCTAGGATCCCTAGAAGGCCTCAAGAAGAGGCAGCCGGACGTGGACGCCGCACTGGCTGTGTAAGGCTCACCTGTACACAAGTCTTTTACTACGGCTGGGGAGTGGCTACTTATGGGGATAACATTCTCTTCAGGATCAGCTAGGCCCCAGATGTCAAAGCATTAAAAATACAAAAGCATCATGAAACGCAGAGCTAGATTGGTGAGATGAGCTTTAGGAGGCTTAGATTCAATAGCCTCCAACATCACAAGCTTCACTGGTGGCCCACTGCAATTGCAGAACATTTGACTGTGTATGTATCTGCTTACTCTTAGTCCAAAGAGAAGTATATTCTTTTCCTTTTTTTTTTTTTTTCTAAGCAACATCAATAGGGAGGTGGGTCATACCCACACACTGTACTCTGTAGAATGATTGTGAGGACAATATGCAATATGCCAACTTTCAAAAAAAAAAGAAAGGGGAAAAGGAAAAAAAAAAGTAATGTTGATTTAAAAGTGTTAATGTTTAATTGTTTGATCAATCTTATATACCTATATGTATTAATCTAAACTGATCTGATGATGAAAATATGTAATATAACCATTGTTATATTTAAACAATAAAAATATTAAATTTAAAAAAATAAAAAGAAAATATAAAAAAATTTTAAAAAAATACAAAAGCATGATGAATACACTGGGGCTAAACCTCGGCCTTGGGAGTATTTTACTCCCAGCCTTGTCAACTTAAAGAACTTGCTTGCACCCGAAGGAGAGCTGTTGGTGCTGGCATCTGGCATCAGCTGCTGCCTTCTCCTGCCCCAACTCCAGCTGCAGGTGCTGAAAGTATTTAGCATGCAGTTCAATAAATGCCATGACCCAGAATGCATGAAAGAGTGCTGGGTGGAACATAAATAGACAGTACTATACCTACCAAGGAAAGGTCTGGGGTTCACCTGCAGCCCTAAACATCAGTGTATCTCAGGAGAACCTGAGGCCCACAGGTGAGGCACAGCCCTCCAAACCTGACCCATCCCCTTGGCTCTTCCAACTCCTACTGCCCTACCTGACGTCCTGCAGAAGCTGGATCCTTCTCTCCATTGCTTTTCTTCTGCAACCCCAAATAGGACCTAAATGTATCTAGGCAGACCATTCTGTAACCACGGCTGAGTTTACTAACCACACTCTGTGTCACAGAGAAGCATGTCCCTGGACCCCATCAGAATTAGAAAACAATAGAGCTGGACAGATAGCTAGGCGGACTGAAGCACCTGCTTAGGCTGACACAGGGACCAGGGTTCAATCCCAGCATACCATGCAGACCCTTCCCCCACGGTGCGCTGAGACAGCAACTGAGACTGGATGTGGTGGCACACCTGTAATCCCAGTGCTTGGAAGGCTGAAAACAGGAGGATCACTACAACCCCAGTCTACTGGCAAAGCCCTGTACACCCTGTACTAAATACATTTTTTAAAAAGTATCAGAAAACAGAAAAAAAAATTTTGTTTTGTTTTTATTGCTAGTTCTCTCTCCAGGTGATGAGAATAATCTTTAAATATTCCAACCTTGCTTCTGCCTAATTAAAAAGGAAAATTTTCTTTTTTTGCCCTTAAGACCTGTCTGCAGCCAACCAAGAATAGTTGTGATCACGACCCACCGCCACCATGGAAGAAAGTAGCAAGAAGGGTCAAGACCCAGCAGGCATCCAGAGGAGCCCTTTCCTGGTATCACTGAAGCCACTAGCTAGCTAGGGAGCTGCTGGGGAGTGGGGAGGGGCAGGAGTTCTTAGATAGGAAATGTTTCTGCCTCCTACTGGAGGTAGGAGCAGTGGTGAGCATCTAGGTCATGTTATAACCCAGGAACCAGAATCAAAAGCACAAGTAAATTTGAGAGTGAGGGCCAGAAAACAGCCAAGTCCTCAAAGTCATACAAACACAAGTGACAACCCAATAGCTGCAGCAAGCCGGGCGTGGTGGCACACGCCTATAATCCCAGCACTCGGGAGGCTGAGGCAGGAGGATTGGTGCAAGTTCAAGACCAGCCTGGTCTACAAAAGTGAGCTCAAGGCCAGCCTGAACCGCATAGCAAGACCCTGTCTCAAAAAGACAAAAAAAAAAAAAAAAGCTGCAGCAATGTACAAACACCAGGCAGGACCCTGGTGGCAAGAATCCTAACAATCCTTGCAGGAACCCAGGGCGGAGACCTTGGTCTGTGCAGCCCTGCAGTGTGCCCTTGGCCATGGACACACCAACATCTCACATACTGTCTCTACTCACACTATTTCTTCCAATTTGGTTTCATATCCCCACACTCTCCTTCACTCCTGGGGCTTGAATTTACCCAACAATCATGTGAAACTGGGCGTGGTAGTGCCCTCCATTCATAACTACGCCATGTTCCCTCATTTTCTTTACATTTCTATTCCACATTTCACCAATCAGAGCCACAATTCAAGGGCCACTTGTTGTGCAAAAAACTCTGTTTCTTCCCCACAGACTCTGACCTCCCCACCTGCCCTCCCCAAGTGGAACCAACCCTTAACCTCGATTATGTAGGGCTGCAGTAAGAATAAACCAAGTACGCAAACATTTCCCTCATCCTATTAGGGATGAGCAGGTACAAAGGTCAGACACTCTGAGGGTTGTAAAAATCATAGATCTGCCTAACGATGACCTGGCCAGAGATGACCTGCATAAGATAGCTATGTGATCCGGGTGTGGTGGCGCACGCCTGTAATCCCAGCACTCGGGAGGCTGAGGCAGGAGGATCGATGTGAGTTCGAGACCAGCCTGGGCTACAAAAGTGAGCTCAAGGCCAGCCTCAACTGCATAGTGAGACCCTGTTTCAAAAAGCAAAAAAAAAAAAAAAAAAAAAAAACATACCTATGTGACAGTGGCCTTTCTTCTACTGCAGAGGACTTAGAAGATGATTGCATGTTTTAATGGTTAAGCTATGACTCTGGCAATGGTAAGTGGTAAGGCAATATTTACAACAACAACATTGACTGGTATAGTGCTTTATTGTTAACATTTTCGCATTTAATCCTTGCAGCAACCATGAGGTAGGTATTACTATCCCCACTTTACAGATAAATAAACCAGCATCCCTAGAATACATGCCCAAGATTATATGCTTCTCCACTGCAAACCCACTGAAACTCCAAACCCAAGGGGACTCTTGTGTAGTTCACAGGCTGCTGCCAAGGAAAGTAGAGCAGAAAACTCCAACTGGAAAGGACTGGACCATTCACTAGAGCTTGAAGGGGTCCCTCACCAGAATGAATGAGGCACATTCACAGGCCAAGACCAGGACTGAGCAGGAGAATTCCAGAGCATGTGGGAGCTGGGAAGCAGGAAGGTCTGGACATTGGTGAAAGCTGATGGTATCTTCAGATCTGCAGAGCCCAGCTTCTATGGACTAGAGAAACAGACGCCCTCCAGCAGCTACGAGTCCAGGGACTGGCCAACAGCAGCAGGCAAGCTAGGAGGAGCTGCCACAGAGTGGCACCACCTGGGCTTGGCCCAGGTGCAGCGGTCCTTTAACTTTAAGGCCTTGAGAACCTGATAAAAAAAAACCCCTTCCCAACCAAAAAAGCACAAACATACATGTACAGAGGTACAGACAACATTTTGCGTACAATTTCAGGGAGTCCATAGGCCCCAGGTGGGGGACTCCTGCTTTAGGGCAAAGGTGTCAACCTGAGTAAAGTCACTGATGCAACCTGTCTTTCAGCTACTTATAGTCATTCTATTGTTCCCCTTTTACTGCCCCTAATATTTAGGATGTTGTGAAGTTAATCTTTAATTGCAGCCAAGGAAAGGGGGCCCAACCTGTACTCCAGGCAGGGAAAGAGCATCTATGGCATGGCAGTGGTGACCACCAGAGGGCAAAAGCAATAGGAAGGATGGGGTCACAGATACCAAGGCCCTTCCCACCCAGAAGGTCACTTGAGGAGCTTCTCTCTACTCCAGTTTACATGAAGATTATGGGTCAGTGAAGAGAGGGGCAGTGTTTTGTTGCCTTTTAGAAAACAAAGTCATTTCCCCACTGAGTGCAGGGTGTGGAGTTGTGCAGGGAACGCTCCCATTCCAATCGTTCCCATTTCTACCCACAACACCTAAGCCTCAGCCCAGTCACTCATGCACATGTGGCCAGGCTTCCTATGAACACCAATGTATTTACACACTCTTTCATGGAAGGGAAACTGGGATAGGAACCTCGGAGCAGAGGTTCTACATTGCAGAACAGGGAATCATGCATTCACCACAGAGAATCAGTGAAATAGGAGAATCAAAAGAACCATCTCAAGGACCCAGTGCATGTTGGCCCCTGCCAGAAAGCAAAGTCAAGAGCTCTGTCTTGAGCTCCATCACCAAAACTAAGGGGCCCGAGATACCGACTGGTCCAGGGCTAAACAGTCATGGGGGATCAGAAGTTGAGGAGGGGATGCAGCCCCAATTCACGGCAGCCTCAACTCTCATAGGAATCAGGTGATACCTAGACCATTCAGACTCAAAAAAAAAAAAAAAAGGGGGGGGGGAGGCCATGACAGTCTTCCAGGCCCAGCAGTCATTCTGTTTCATGTGCACTCATATCTTAGTGTTCACTCACCTGGCTCTAGATGGATGTTTCATCACATGTGGCTAGTGGAGCCCCAGTGAGCCGAATATGGGCTGGGCTTGAGCAAGGATCAAGTAGGAATGGTGGAGGGAAGCCACCAAAGCCACTGGCCCTCTTGGCCAAGGCCAAGGGCAAACGTTCATCTTCAGGAGAAGGGGAGGGAGGGTCTTGGCTGTAGCTTGTGGTCCCAGATGGTGGGGCCCCAAGGTCTAAGCCCACCTTGTCTCTAGCTAGAAGCTCCCTCTGTCGTCGTCTCTGCTGATGCCGACCAATCAAGAGGAGAGTCAGAGATGCTACAAGAACCCCCAGGAAGAAGCCAGCCAGTCCAGCCCCCACTGTGTGGGCCCGATTTGAGGGACCCCACTGGCTGCCCCGTACCAAGCTGTAAGCTGCTACCACACGAGCTGCCCCACCCTCCTGACATTCACAGGCATAAGCGCCCAAAGTCCCCGGGGTCACCACCACCTCTAGCCCATCCCGCCGGGGGGTGAGTGCCGTCATTCCACTGGGCTGGTGCCACACACAGGATGCCCATGCTGAGCTGGGGGAACACGGCAAGACCACATGTGCAGATGCAGCCACAGGAACTTCAAACACTACTGGGTGTTCTGCAGAGAGACAGCACATGCACAGAAAGTGGTGAGATTACAGCGTGGGCTGAGATGGACAGAAATGCTGGGTGATATCAATATGACACAGTACCATGGGAACAAGCTAAAAAGGAGATGCCCAGAAGGGTAAAGAGGCAGATCACTGGCTGCCATGTTTTCCAGGATCCAAGTTTTAGAGCAGGTATGAAATGGTTACCTTTCTAACTACCCTCTATCTACCCCACCCATATTTCTCCAAACCATACAAACCTCCAGGCTCTTTGGGACACAAAGAAGAGACATCTGCTGACTCTATGTCTTGGACCAGCCTACAAAGAGAAGAACAACTGGGAAGTCCCATGTCAACATTCTTTTTCACCATCTCAGTACCATGGAACACTTATTCCCTCATTAAGTCTCCTGCCAACTCACCCTTGAAATTAATTAATATTTTCCTCATCACCAAATCCTTCCCTAGTATCCCTTCTGTATGTCATCATATTTGCCAGGTCAAATTCTATAGTTATTTATTTTCTTTTCTTTTCTTTTTATGGGACCAGGGTTCGAACTCATGACCTTGTACTTGCCAGGCAGGCACTTGTGCCATGGAGCTATCTCCCCAGCCCTCTATAGTTATTTATAGCAGACCATTACTGTAAAGATGTTTGGTGGGTATGCTTTAAAGGAAATGGGATTCTTGAGTTCATCTGGTACTGCAAAAAAAAAAAAAAAAAAAAAAAAAAAAGCAAAGGAAATGGGGATTCTTCTGAGAAACAGACCTGATTGTCCACAACCACAAGATTTCCCTGGTTAAAAAAAAAAAGGCCCATAGTTTTTATTGTTTTGCCATTAACAGAAAGAGCAAATTTGGGGCAGTGAGATATCTCAGCAGTCTAAAGTGCCTGCTTAGGCAAGTTTAGGCAACCACAGAGACCGCGGCTCAAACCCCCAACTCCCCAACCCCCCACACACACCATAATGAACCAGCCCCACCCCCAGGGCAGGCTGAGCTGGTGACACACAACATAAGATTAATTAATTAATTAATTAATTTAAAAAGAAATCATTTACTAAAAAGAGCAAATTTTTTTTCTATAAAATCTAGGCAAAAATTACATGAGTGTAAGTTTCATAAAAGCAACTTACCTTGAAGAGGAACTATCTCTCTACAGCTGTTGGTATATATTGACTTCTAACAGACAGCACAATCCTGGATTTCCCAGGATTTGGGTAGACTATGACAGCAAGAGGGGTCACTCTCTACTGAGCTCTCTGGCACCACTATCTGAGCAGGGGAGAACAATGAGAACTCTACTAGCAGAGTTCTACTGCCAGAGCAAGGATGCTTGAGTATGAGCTCCTTCAGCACAAATTAAAGCCCTGGGGGGCCAGGCATGGTGGTGCACACCTGTAATCCCAGCACCTAGGAGGCTGAGGCAGAAGGGTCAGTGCAAGTTCGAGACCAGCCTGGGCTACAAAAGTGAACTCAAGGCCAGCCTGAACTGCATAGCGAGAACCTGTCTCAAAAAAAAAAAAAGACAGTATAAATGGGAAGTGGGTAACCAACAGCTGCTCACTCTACCTGATAGTGAGGAAAGTACAAAGACCATTTATACAGCTAGCACCACAGGAACTTCATAACCTATGTTTCTCTTTGTTCAGCAAATTGAAATATGGAAGGCAGAAGGTGTACAAATACCAACCTAAGACACAAACACACACACACATCCCAAAATTAACACATATTTGTAAACAACACTTAAGACTCAATGCTCAATGATGGATATCTAAAAGCAGTGAAATTCTGTAATCTCAGCACTTGGGAGGCTGAGGCAGGAGGATCGGTGTGAGTTCAAGACCAGCCTGGGCTACAAAGTGATGTCAAGGCCAGCCTGAAATGCATAGAGACCCTGTCTCAAAAAGACTAAATAAATAAATAAAAGCAGTGAAATTCCTTTTTTTTTTTTTTTTTTTTGAGATAGGGTCTCATTCTGCAGTTCAGCCTGGCCTTGAGCAAACCTTGTAGCCCAGGCTGGACTTAAATTCACAGCCATCCTCTTGCTTCAGCTCCACAAGTGCAGGGAGTACAGGCACATGCCACCATCTGGGTAGATCACTAAAATTCTTATTTCAATCACTGTTAAACAATAAAAAAATAAAGTATTTGCTTTTGTCTTAGGGATTAAAGTTCTTCCAAAAGAAATTTAAAAACCAGGTCAAAATCCTTAATCAAAGCTGGGTGTGGCAGCCCATGCCTTTAATCCAAGCACTCAGGAGGCTGAGGCAGGAGAAGCATTTATGTACTAGAGATAAACAAAGATTTATGAATGAAGTGATATGATAGCTAAAATTTGTTCTGAAATACTTGGAGGAGTAGAGCTACTCATGAAGCAAGACTGGCCAAAAGTTGATGGTTGTTGAAACTGAGGATAGATAGAAATCCATATTAGTTTCTCTACTACTGAATATGTTTGAAACTTCCCACAGTAAAAGTTTTCAATAGTGCCTTTATCTAGTATAGGTCTACATTGAAATATTTAGGATGAACACAATGTCTGGGACTTTCTTCCACATGACATGTTTTTAAGCTAGATGCTGAGTGGCTCACATATGGTAGGATCCAATAATGGACAAGCTAACAATTAGAAGGTTATTCAAGTAGTCCAGTTAAAAAGTGATGATGGCTTGGACTAAAGTGGTGGCACAGGGGTGATGGGAAGAAGGCAGCCTGGGGGGATACCAGAGGCAGACTCGGAAGGAATTCCAGTATGATGTGGCCATGTTAGGCTTGAGCAGCAGGAGAGATGGTGGGCCCTTCATCGAAATGAGAACTAGACCAGAAATAATAAAGACTAGTACATACTTAGACCTGTTAAATTTGAGTTGTGTATGAAGCATCCAAGGGGAATATCAAGTAAGAGTTGGATAGGGAATTCTTCAGCTTAATCAAACAAATTCATGGTTGTCCTCAGCATGTACATGATGTTGGAAGTCAGAGGAATGTGTTATTTATGGTTTATGTCTAGTTGTCCCCCCAAAGCCTCATGTAGTCATGGGGCAGATTTCTAGAGTTTATGATTAACTCATGATCTACTGGGATTATGAGTGTGAGTACTACACCCAGTCTGGGGCAGATAGCCTGAATGCAACTTAAGGGAGGTAGACTGTTGCCATTGTTGCTGCTACTTTGCATTTTGCTCTCTTGTACTTTGCTACTGCTATAAAAGGTTGCCCTCTTCTATGAGGCAGTCTGCCTTGGCGCCAACTGAGTATGGACTGAAATCTCCACAAACTCTAAGTTTTTTATTTTCTTTTGTGGTACCAGGGACCAAACTCAGGACCTTGCGCTTGCCAGGCAAGCACTTATTCCACTGAGCTATCTCCCCAGCCCTACAACTGTGACCTAAATAAACCTTTCCTTCTTTCACTTTGAGTGTTGGGTATTTGTCCCAGCAATGACAGAAGAATGAAACTGAAGTAAATCACCTAGAAAATGTGGAGGTGTAATGAGAGGCAGCCAGGAACCCTCCCGAATATCAACAATCAGTAGCTGTGCTGTAGGCAGCTGAATTAGATAGAAATATTATAGGCAATTAGACAGGCCCAGGCCCTCAAGGATGAAATGGAAGACAAGGTGACTTTGCAACTATAGACAGACACTCCTCTTCTGTGGGCCAGATCTTAAGACAAGAGCAAATAAAAGCAATTACATACTTCCTTAAGGGTGGGCATCAGGAATTGATATCTAAATAAGTATCAATCACCTTGAAAGAGCCTGAAAGAGTCACAGGCCCAAGCCCAACAGGTAGTATTCTTGCCCACTTGCTATGTGACTTGCTTTCCCACTGGATCCCAATTTTAATCAATTTTACCTGAGCAGTAGTGCTTGTAATCTCATTGGCTGCCCATAGGTTTTGTCCCGCCTCATGCCCACCTAAGCAACTTGCCATGGCTTTCACCTTATATCTTCCTCAACACATGGTTTTCCTCTATAAAAGTCCCTGGAAAAGACAACTTCCCAGGGACAACCCACTCAGGCCCCCATCTTGTTCCTCTCTTGGGCTGGAGCTTTCTTTCCCCCCAATAAATCTATTCTGCTCATAGCCTCTGTTTGTTCCTAAAATTCATTCTTCGGTTTTAGAGAACACGAACTCATCCCAGTACTTTTCAGATCAGGAGATCATTTTATGCTATCTGGAGGTTCCCTGTATTATTTTGGAGGTCATCCACCCTGGGATCAGTTTTTTTTTTTACCCTGTACCAGCTGGATGAGAAAGGAATCAATAGAAAGACAGAAGAGAAGAATGAATAAAGAATAAAAAGAGGGATGGGTGGCTGTGCAAACACTTCTGAGAGTGCTCATAAGATGGAAACTGAGAATAGGCGACCAGAGAACTGTCTCTCTGTGATGGACATAGAGTGTCAGTCTTACAGCCATTGCTAGCTGACATGGACTCAGTCCTACTACCAGGACAGGCAGGACAGGTCTAACAGAGAGACAAAGACACCAATGAGGTAATACCAAATAGACAGACAGGTGGAGTTAGTATAGGTTGACAGATGGACATACATGTGACACAGACATCACAGAAGAACAACAAAAACAGACACAGGGTGGCATAAGTGGATGTGAAACGGGTGAAGCCCTGGACTAGCAGCAGAACTGGACACAGCCACCCGTACTCACCCTCGGTGTTCCCCAGCATGGGCCACACATGCATCTAGCCGCAAACTCCAGGCACAGGCAGGGTCCTGAGCCAGGATGCACTCTGAGCAGCTCTGGAGACGACCACAATTGGTTGTGTTCACTTGTGTCACCTCAGTACGGGAGCCAACCAGGAGCCAGCCCTACAGGAAGAGAGCAAGCAAGGGGAATACACTGGATATCACAGACTTCAGGGTCTCTCCTATCTCTATACTCAGGTGTCTCCCTACTGGATTTTCCCACATTTATAACTCACTTGGTATAATTTCATGCTCTCCACAGGCTGTGGCTCTGGGAACAAGGTCAAGTCCTCCAGGACGCTAAGCTGGGTTCCAATGTGCACTGCTCGGTGCAGGTGTCCATTCTCTAGGAGACAAGAAGGGGGTAAGAATGATACCCCTGTGCATGCGACTCTGGCGCCTGTACATACTGGGGGTCCCCTCTATGATGCAAGTATACCCTACATGGCAACTTGTTTGGCTATTAACTATACCTGTACCCAGGTAGAGCACATCATACTCTTTCCCTGAGAGGCTGGTCACCCTGTGGGCCACCACTCTGAGATAGGCTGTATCCGTAGTGACCAGGAGGGGGTGCCCATTAGCAGGAAACACTGGCCTGTCCATAAGTGGGTGGTCCCGGATAAAGGTGAGCACGCGATCAGGCAAGGAGAGTGATGAGCTGAACTGCTGTAGCTTCATATTCTTGGTGATACACTAGAACAAACACAGGGCTGGGTCACACAGTTTCTCAGGGAACAAAGTGTCAGGGATACTTAGCAGACCTCTTGCCCCGAGGGTACCTCTCTTTAATTTACCCCTGGGCTGGACACTTGGCCTGGCTCCCTTACCTCTCCAGGTCTGGGCTGGGGCACATCGTTGTCTGTGACAGGTAGTCCCCTGTTGCAGTCATGTTTTAGCTCTCTGAAGGTACCATTCAGTACTGTCCGTATGTCTTGTGGTCTGAAGGCACACACAGCGGAAATGGCAGCCCCTTCCCTGGAAGATCATAGGGTAAAAGTATGTATCTGCAGGGAGCTAAAAAAACAGCCACTTATCTCTTGTCAAATGAAATGGCCCTGAGAATCACACAGGTAGCCTTGGAAGAGTCTATCCATTCTGGAGGAGGTAACAAAGACCCTGTAACTCCCCATACCAGCAACTCTCACCACTGGGAAGAAAAGATGCCATAGAAGATGGGGGTCCCCACTCCAAGATCAGGTCGAAGCTCAGCCATGTCCTGCAGGACAGTAGAGGCCCGGCCATGCTCAGGCCCTGGACACAGCAGGTCAGCCTTCAGGAATGTTGTCCACCTTTGCTGAAGAGTCCTCCGACCTCCAAGGTCTCCCTGGTGTGACAAGTACATGGAAAATTCTCTTTAGAAGCCCAACATTAAATAAAGAGTGTGGGGACAAATGCAAGTTTCTCCAACTTCAGGCCAGACACAGAAAATGGGGAAACATGCATAGATATATAAAAACACATACAAACAGAAGAACTACAGTGATAAAAGAGATTCAGGAGTAGGTAAGGTCATAAAAATGATGGCAGTCACAAGTCAATTCTGCACTTATACTGATGTGTTTTATTATGCTCCACATTTAGTCCTCAAAACAACTCTACATCCATATCCTTATCTTCATTCTACAGATAAATTTTAAATATACTTAAAAAAAAAAAAGAAAAAAAAAAAAAAACCTACCCAGGTCACAGTAAATAGTAGAGTGGGACTTCAACCCAGGTCTGTCTGCACTGGTTCCAGTCTTTAATTTCTACACCCATCCACCTCCTAAGGACAGTGTATCATAATAGCAACTGAGGGAGTCTGAGAAGCTAGACAGTCCTCAAGTCCCCAGAAAAGAAGACAGAGGGAAAAAAAAGACAAAGGAAAAATGCAAAAACAGAGGTCCAGAGAAAAAGGGACAGGAGTACACAGCAAGAGAAGATAAACAGACAGCCAGACAGGGATCTCACCGCACACACACGGGCTACCCGTGGGACCTTGATGTGCTCATATGAGTCAAATGTTCGGGAAGTCTCGGTAAAGAAGAAGTAGATTTCATCATCGCCGTCTTCATCCCCCCACTCGGCTGGGCTCAGGGCCACGGCTGCGACAAAGGCTGGGGCTGAGGAGACCATGGCCTCAGATCCCCACAGACACAACCTGGGGCCACCCAGACTCCACCCAGTCTGTACTTCAAGGTACCCATCTCTCTGTACCCACCATTAAGCCAGGCTGGCAAGGTCTCTATGCGAATCCAGTCCTCAGTGCGACCCACGGCCCGGGAGATGATTGGCTCTGTACCCAGGTAGTTTTTCACAGTGGCGGTATAGAGAACCCCACCTGTAGGGCGATGTGGGGAAATTGGCTATCAGACACAGAGGGAGCAAAGGCATAGCAGGGAATAAAGCAGGGCAGCAACTCTCAGGCCTGAATACCTAAGTGCCAGGAACTACTAAGCACATCCAGGGTCACTTTATAGTAAACATCAAAATAAATTGCCCAGCAACCACTGTTAAGAGAAAACTGCCAAAGTGTCCACTGGTGTGAAGGGAGAATAAAGAGCTCCCTGGTGAAAATCAGCTTTTGTCTTGGATTTCTGTTACTGGTGTAATAGCCCTGTAGTATGCCAACTGCCCTGTGACACCCCAGGAGGAGCACTGGCTTGGCAGCACATTCCAGGGTTAGTTAAGTTTTCCACTGTAGTAAAGTCTGAGGAAACCTGTGTTCTTTCTGAGTGTTAGTAGGTATACGCTGCTATGGAACAAGTCACAACCCTAGGTACACTAGAATCCCTTGGGGGCTTAATCAGAATACAAATCCCTATTCCTAGATATCCTCACTCAGTACAATTAAGGGGCATCCCAGCACTCTGCACTACACACAAGCAATCAGAATTATTCTGATGCAAGAGGGTCAAGCATCAGTTTGTAAAATTTTGAGAAAACACAAGGCCAGGGGATGAACACGACTTCACAGATAGTAGAGAAAGCACCAAATTGGGACCTTTCTCCTATACAGTAGAGAGAGGCACTCCAGGAATGCTGAAAATTTGAGAAGAGAACATCATCACTCTGGGTTGGAAGGGAGGTGCAGTTCTTTAGGTTGAATGGGAAGAACTATGACTACTTTAATACTGCCAAGGACTCAGACAGGAGTGGGAAGACAATGAATCAGGGTAGCAGAAGCACACCTGGAGAAGTCCTGAGCATCACCTGTTGCATAACAAGGCATCTGTCAGGTGTTCAGTACATGAGTGAATTCCTATTTGAGCCAGGAAGACAAGCACACAGTCAGACAACAGGAGGACTGACCTAGTACATGGGGGAGGGGGACTACAAAGGAGAATCAAGCTCCATCCAGCTAGGGCCCAGTATGTCTAAAGAACGAGAAAGAAATCTGTCATACAAGGAGGACTTTGGGAAGAAGACAGGCAAGCAGCAATGGGGAGCCACGTGCATGCATGTGGGAATACTGATGGCTGAAGCTCAAAGGAACAGAGCAGGGAGGCAGGCCAGGCAGATGAGCAGAGATAATGCTGGAGGGGTAAGGATGGTCTCCCAGTTGTGAGAATATGTTCTGCCATAGCCACAATGTGGGTTGTGTCCTGCAGAGAGGAGTACAATGGCAGAGGCATTTTTTTTAAGAGGAGAGTGACACAATCAGTTTTATGTTTTTGAGAAGATACACTGCTTACAGGCCATTCACACAGTCCAAGCAAGTGTAGGAGGCCAGAACAACA
Source organism: Myocastor coypus (assembly GCA_004027025.1). Lineage (NCBI taxonomy): Eukaryota > Metazoa > Chordata > Mammalia > Rodentia > Myocastoridae > Myocastor > Myocastor coypus. Next base: position 19,611 of record PVJA010006724.1, read on the forward strand.
ACAATGAAAAGCAGAGAAAATAAGAAAATAAAGGAGGCAGACTTAGAAGGCACTTCCAAAGTAGAATCTATTAACAAGGTTTGAAAATGAACTGAACATGTGATATGAAAAAATGGAGTAAAAATGTCTCTCAGTCTTCCATGGCTGATGACAGTAAATCATGTTATTACCCAAGCCAGGAAATGATAGGAAAGGTCTACAGAGGAGGCAGTAGAGGGGAAGTGAATTCAGCCTTGACCTTACTAACATAGCTAAGCCTTCAGAATATAAATGAGACAAAACAAGGCAATTAGAGAGAGGTCTAGGACACAAGACTAGTCAGTAACTCCAGAGTCATCACACACCCTAAGTTCTGACACAAGCAACAGAAAGGTCATAAGGAGAAAGGCAACATGAGACAAGTGTCCCCCACTTAAGAGAAGTAGAAGCAGCTGCTCACTAGGTCAAAAAGCTGGAGAAGCAAGGAAGACTGCTGTGCTGGGGCCCAGTACATAGAGGTCTTAGCAAGATTGTTCAGGGTTCTGCTGGCTAGGAAAGCAGAAGAAAGCCATATGGAGGGAAGAATAACCACCCTCAGGCCACACATGCTCTAGAAAAGCTGTATGTGGAAGGCACTGGTAAGACGACTGGCCTAGAAAAAGTATGTGCAAAGCAGAAAAGAGCAAGGAGGATAGCAATAGCAGTAGTTAGGGGAAGGGAGCTGGAAACCTCCTTGGGAAATGGAGAGACTTCGATCATTTGAGATTGTGTAAAAAATTCAAGTGACTTGGAGCCCGGAAGATTTTCATCTGTACCCTGACTACCACTATCTATATGATCCCAGGCAAATTAATATTCCTAATCCTCAGTTTCTTCAAATGTAAGAAGCTTCTACTCAGAAAAAGTGCAGAGCATTGGGTGAGATCAACCACTGAGTCCTAGGTGGAATCTGGCACATGATGGCCTTCAGGGAGTTGTAGCTCCTCCTGAAACCTCAATGTGTATGGGAAGGAGAAAAGGAGCTACAAAATGGCAAACACAAAGTACCCTAAAGCCAAAGTTTGACAGTATCTGTGTGATGCATCCCCCAAGATGGAAAGATGTGATATAGGAGACAGTTGCATTTGTTTGTTTGTTTGTTTTAAGAATTTTTTTATTTTTATTTTTTTCTTGTTTCAGAACCTTTATTAGTTTATTCACTTATTTTTATGGCCGGCTCAGCCCGTGCCCTGAGGGCAGGGCTGGTGCAGCATGTGGTGCCGGGGATCAAACCGTGGTCCCTGAAGCCGCCCAAGCTTTCCCAAGCAGGTGCTTTAGACCACTGAGCCATCCCGCCGGGCCCCAGTTACATTTGTTTGAGAAATATGGCTGACAGTACGGAATTGAAAAGAAAATATTCTAGAAACTATAAAGACTACAGATCACAATGAAAAACCCAACAATGAATGGAAATAAAGGGTCTCAAAATGTCCTAAAGGGATCCGTGGAGGAGCTAGTAACAACATAAGCTAGAAATACAGAACAATCAAGGTAAAATGACAGAAGGTCACTGACCCAAAAGACTGCAGGAGGGTCAGACACATTGGGAGGAAGTAGCAGTATCAAGAGACTGTGACAGTCTTACAGAAGACACAGTTGCCATTAGTCAGGAGGACAGGACAACACAGGACCACTGCATGACCTAGATTCTCCAAGACACTATCAATTCCCAAATCCAATGCAATGAGACTGCAATGTTCATATAAGAAAATATCCCTGAATGTATAATCATTTGGTAAATTTGTGCTGAATGGATCAAGTTGGTAAAAATTAAACCATTGGCAAAAGATGATGAGAAAAACAGAGTGATACCCACAGAGCTGAGTTCAGTTGACAAATCAGAGGGGGTAAAAAATACTGGCACTAATTCAGCCCTGTTTTTCTAAAAAAAAAAATAATAATACATATACTATCTGCAAGCATAAGAGTTTTGAAGGAGCTATAACTCTATAGTGTTAACAATATTTGTTTCAGAAGTGATTTTTTTTTTACTTTTTTGTATATAGAATCTTTTACTTTTTAACCCAAGATGAAGACATTTCATTTTAGAAATAAGAAAAAAAGATTGAAAGCCCCAAAACAAAGAATCACAACAAAGAAAAATCAGATGTGTGAAAATGGATCCCTACTTGTACAGATGGAAAGACTGTGAGCAGACCTTCCCAAATGTATTAGTACCCCAAAACTGACATGCTGGAATGTGTGTCATGACAGGGAATATTGCACTACACCATGGGGGTTCCAATTTTCCATTTCGATGGCAAATTGCTCAGTTTTAAAAGTATAAGAATTATCTGCTCACTAGGTTTCGTTTGTTTTCTGAGACAAGGCCTCCTGGTGTATTTCAGGCTGGCTTTGAGTTCGCTATATAGCTGACCTCAAACTTACAGAGATCCTCCTCCCTCAGGCCCTAACCCCAGTGTGGAGATTATAGGTGTGTGATACCACACCTAAATCATAAGTTTTCAAAACATTTTAATCATTTTGGCCCTTAGTTTTTCACCTTTTCTCTTCATGTTCACATGTATTTTAGGACAGATAGCTCCTACTCTAATTTCTCCATTTCCTTATCTAAGTATTGAGGCAGCTGAATGCATTTAACAGCCATTTAGTAAGACACAATTAGGTCACTGAAGATGCAGCTTTTACTTTTCCCTCTGTTCATCATATAGGATTTCTATAGCCATCTTGTTTCAGTGTATGAATGATAATCTTGGGACAGACATATGTGGACTTAAGAGGAGGGCCTGGTCCCCAAAAGGTGGAAGCAGCCAGTGTATATGCCACAAACAATTTGCAGTGCTCCTAGGTAGATCACAAGATACAATGGGACTGAAAGAAGTAGGGGGAAGAAAGCACAGGATGGGTTCCCAAAGAGAAAGAGCAAAAGCTTCTTCATGTCTTGAAGAAAGCCTGATTTATAACAGGACAGAAAGGAAAAAGGAAGACAGACGGAATGCTGCCTATAGCTTAAGTACCTGGGTAAACAGAGGCGCTGTGCACTTAGACAAAGAAGTGCTGCTGGCAGAGCAATTTTGGAGAAAGTGATCAAAGCTGATGAGCTCAGCTTGGAGTAGGATGATTCTGAGAACCCTGTGGGTCTTTCAAAAGAAGATGTTGGGAAGGGAGCTGATGTGTGTTCTAGACCTCATTTATGCCTGGGAGGCAAGTACAGACTGGGAGGCATCTGAATGTGATAGAAAAGGAAGCCGTGGGGCCAGCTGAGATCATAACTGCACTGAGCAAAGGGGCTGCTTAGTGGAGGCTAAGGAACCCTAACACATAAAAGATAAGCAGGAAAAAAAAAAAATAACTACCAGGAAGACAAAGAAAGACTCATAGGGATATAGGTTAAATGTTACTGTCAAAATATTCTTTTCCAGGGCCTGGGGAGATAGCTCAATAGAACAAGCACTTGCCTAGTAAGCACAAGGGCCTGAGTTCAATCCCTGGTTAAAAAAAAAAAAAATATATATATATATATATATATATATATATATATATATATATATGTATATATATATATATGTACATATATATGTATATATCTATATATGTACACATATATATATTCTTTTCCAAACTTAAACAGTATAAATAAAATCACTGAGATCACTTTAATAATTTTATCTAAGACAGTACAGATAAATGTCATATTTGAAAACTAGACTTATGAAGCTTTTCCCAAATAACATACAAATAACAATAAACATATAAAAAATTATTCACTCTCACTAGCAGAAATGTCAATCAAAATACAATGAAGGATGGGGCTGAGGAGATAGCTCAGTGGTCAAAGCACCTGCCTAGCAAGTACAAGGGCCCAGGTTCAATCCCCAGTACAGTACCATGCTGGCCACCAAAACCAGGCATAGTGGTGCATGCCTATAATCCCAGGGTTGGGGAGGCTGAGACAGGAGGATCACTATGAGTCCAAACTACATAACAAGACCCTATACCAAATAAATCAATGATTAAAAAAAAGTAGAAGTCACTGCTTGTTTGGGTGGTATTTGGTAATTATATTACTTGGCACTTACAAGGATATGATGAATTAGGTACATCACTGGAGACAAGACTAACTAAAGAGCAACTTTAATAATCTATCAGGCGCCGGAGAAATAGCTGAGCAGAATAAGCACTTGTCTGGCAAGTCCTGAGTTCAATCCCCAGTACCACAAATAAATAAATAAATAAACAAACAGTAACCATCAAAGTCTTTACACCCTTCAACCTAACAATTCTACATACTCGACTGACTTAAATGTCATTAGTTAAGATTCAAAACAAAGGACTGACTTAACAACTTGGTAAAAAGATTTTTGTTGCAGCATTCTTTATATAAGCAATAATTGATTTTTTTTAATGTATTTAGTACAGGATCTACAGGTTCTCACTATGTAGATTAGACTCATAGTGATCCTCCTGTTTTCAGCCTCCCAAGCACTGGGATTACAGGTGCATACCACCACTTCCAGTCTCAATCACCATCTCAGTGTGCCCCAGAGGATTGGGGTCAGTGTGGCTTGTAGTGATTTTAAAAGCTGACTTCATAATTACATGAGAATATCATCCTTACCAAAGAAGAGCAAGCAATTCATAAAAACTATTATTTTTTAAACAATGGTACAATTTCTGCTGGCATGGTAGCACACATCTATAATCCCAGCACATGAAGCAGGAAGATCTGTGAGTTCAAGGCCAGCGTCAACCACATAGTTAGAGCCTGTCTCAAAAACAAAGAAAAAAATTTCTATGGAAAAATGCCCAATTCTAAATGAAATAAGCCAGATAATTCCAATTTATTTATAAATACACACATATAGACAGACTCAGTGAAAAGAAAATCCTCAGTAAACTCCACAATAAAAACAGTAATTACCTGGTGATGACAGAATTACAAATAAAAATTCACTTTCTTCTTTATATATTTCTAAATTTTCTACAATGCACACTACAACTTTTTTTTTTGTTTTTTTTTTTTTTGTTTTTTTGAGACAGGGTCTCGCTATGCAGTTGAGGCTGGCCTTGAGCTCACTTTTGTAGCCCAGGCTGGTCTCGAATTCGCACCAATCCTCCTGCCTCAGCCTCCCGAGTGCTGGGATTACAGGCGTGAGCCACCACGCCCGGCACAACTTTTATATTTCAAGTAAATATTTCTGATATGATAATCTAGTAACATTTTCACTACTAAAAACTCTTATTTACAATTTCAAAATGCCCTTATTATTGGTAAGAATATTTTTATGAAACTAAGTGGGAATTTTGGTTCAATTTTTACATAGTTCTCACTAGTTTCTATATTGACAGTTTCAAAACAGAAGGGCAATAGGACATAATGGATCAATATTAAAAGCTCCAAGTGAATACTAGCACTAAAGAAGAAAATGAAAAAATTTAAATGACAGCCCTCTAAGGTGAGAACTACAGACAAAATTCAGAATATTGGTATTGACTGTGATTGGAATCTGAGTCATCTAGTGACACAGAGGTTCTATGTTAATTGCAGATGATGCCATTCGAAACTCAAATTTGATTTCTGACCATGTCTATCAATGGTCAGTTCAGAAACAATCCTGAATTTTTTTCCTTCTTTGACCAACCCTGACAGTTATCACTGAGAGACAGAAAAAAAAAAAAAAAAAAAAAAAAAAAAAACTTTTGAAATGATCTCTTAACTGTGCAGTGACTTCATTTGTAAAATGTGCCTTCTTAAATCACATCCTAATACAAATCCATTTGATGACTCAACAAAGAAATTATTCAGAGTCACGGTTTTTTTGTTTGTTTGCTCCTTTGTTTTGGATTCCTTTTTTTTTTTTTTTTAGCAAGGATCTACAGGGTCTCACTACCCCTATTCAGCCTCCCAAGAGCTGCAATTACAGGCGCAGCTTGCCACCATGCCTGGAATCAATTGCCATTTCAGTGTGCCCCGAGGGCCAGTCCAACAAACCAGGGATCCAGGGACTGAACCCTAGCCACTGCATCTGCCTAAACAGGCGCTTCAATCTGCTGAGCTATTAGGCTAACCCAAGAGTCACAGTATTTAAAGACTATTGCTTGAGACAAAGCATGTTAACTGATTCTTTTGGACTATTGCAACTGAGAAGTTATTTATGTTGACAAACAATTCTGTAGGATCAAGACACATTTGTGGCTAAAACTTAAAAATCTTTCTTAATGACTCCAATGAATGGTTCAGAGTTTTTGCCAAAGATGTTAATAAAAGCCAAGAAAAATATTCACTAAACTGTTGTTCAGAGTGGGGTGTTGTGGCACGTGCTTGTAATCCCAGCACTAGGGGAGGAAGGAAGGGTTGCCATGAATTCAAGGCCAGCCTGGATTACACAGGGACACATTGTCTCAAAATAACTAACCAAAAAGAAAACCAACAACAATAACAAAAAAAAAAAAAAAAAGTTTTGTGCTAACAGCTAAATAAGAGCTCATCAATTTCAGTAGTAGATAATGAGAATTACTCCTCAAACTTTCTATTTACTTATCATGTACATTATTTTCCAGAACTATTACATTATTTTTTTTCAGAAAAAGTAAGTAACTTTTATATGACTTACATGACTACATAATAATTTAATCTGCGCAGCTTTTAAAACTTTTCCTAGCCAGACATGGTGGCGCACACCTGTAATCCCAGCACTCGGGAGGCTGAGGCAGGAGGATCGGTGCAAGTTCAAGATCAGCCTGGGCTACAAAAGAGAGCTCAAGGCCAGCCTGAACTGCACAGCGAGATCCTGTCTCAAAAAAAAAAAAAACTTTTCCTAAAATAAAGTCATGCTTAAGAAAACTTTCATCACTAGGTTCTAAGTCCCAATTTTTGATTCAAATAAAATATTGTCCAGAGCTACAAGTAAGTATCAACTTTCCTTTTTTTTTTTTTTTTTTTGAGTACCGGGGATAGAACTCAGGATCTTACACTTGCCAGGCAGGTACTTATGCCACTGAGCTATCTCCCTAGCCTGTAAATATCAATTTCATGATAAAGTTTGTGGCACAAATCAGTAAAGAAAGAAACACAAGCATAACTAATGATGCTAAATAACTGCTAGCTAAAAATTTAACTTGGATTCCCCATTCTCATAGCATTCATCAAAATTAATTTTAAATATAACAAAGAAGGGGCTAGGCAAGTGCAGGGTCCTGAGTTCAATCCCTGGCACTGAAAAAAACAAACAAACAACAAAAAAATGTTAAATATACCAATATACCATAATGTAACCTGCATTTTAGGTTACATCACCCCACCAACACCCTCCAAATTTATTGAAAATCTAGGTAGTTTTTCATCATAGTGTAATAAAGCCAAGAAAATTATTCACTAAACTGTTGTTTAGAGTGGGGCTGAACATGTTAAAATATACTACCAAAGAGGGAAAACATATTAAATATACTATCAAAGAGGGAAAAAAAATTGAAGGATGAAAAATGTTATCTGCTCTCTAAATGGAGAAAGATTGACTGTTTAAAAAATATAGTCTGGATCCCAATATTCTGGAAGGATAAGGCAGGAAGACTAAAAGTTTAAGCCCAGTCTGAGCAATTCAGCAACTTAGTGAGATCCTACCTCAAAACAAAAAGTAGGAGAAAAAAGTCTACAAAGACCTGGGTTCAATCCTCAGTACCAGTCATGGTGATGGTGATGGAGGATGGATGGATGGATTTTAAAGCAAAAGATACGTAGAACAGACCAGTACAATCCTACCTGGTAATTGGCCCAAGAATATAAACAAAGGATGTGTCAAAGAAAAAATAAAAATAAGTGCTAATCATGAAAATCTTCAACTTCACTAATGTTCAAAGAAACACAAATTCAAATAATGTATCTCAGCGCTGGCAAGATAGCTCAGCAGACAAAGCCCCTGCTTAGGCAAGCTCAGGGATCCCCAATACTGCATGCCACACTGGCCCTGCCCTCAGGTGCACCAAGCAGTACATGCCTGTAATCTCAGTGCTGGTGAGGCTGAAAACAGGAGGATCACTACAAATCCAAGCTGTGTAGTAAGATCCTACACCAAATACAATTTTAAAAATCAAAAAATAAATAATGTATCATTTTTTTGTTTTTGAGACAGGGTCTCTCTAGTGGTCCAGACTGGCCTTGAACTGGAAGGATCCTTCCTCAGCATACTGAGTGCTAGGATTACAGGCGTGCTCCACTATTCCTGGCTTAATATGTTTGTTTTGGTTTTTTTGTCTTTTTTGAGACAGGATCTTGCTACGCTACTCAAGCTGATCTAGAGCCTACTTCATAACCCAGGCTAGTCTTGAACTCATAATGATCCTCCTGCCTCAGCCTTTTGAGTGCTGACATTACAGGCTGCCACATCAGACTACTATATCATTCTTAGGTCTCAAATTAACAATTTTTTAACTTAGAATACATTACAGTGAAACTTATGTGAGAAAATAAAACACATTCACATACTGTTGGCTTAGGGTGTGAATTAGTACACCCTTTCTAAAAGCCCAATTAGCAATAGATAGAGCTATAAAATGTTCACACCCTTTGTTATATTTATCTATTTCTAGAAATCTTAAGATGATCTGGAATGAGGACCAAGGGCAGGCCAGAGAGTTCAATGGAATAAACAGCCTACTTAGGCAGAGCACAGCAGCCAGGGTTTGATCTCCCGTGTACTGTGCCAACTATTCCAGGGCATGCTGAGATGGTCACTGAGACAAGGCATGGTCACATGCGCCTATAATTTTAGGGCTTGGGAGGTTGAAAACAGGAGAATCACTGCAAGTCCAATCTACATAGTGGGACCCTGTAGACCTTGTACTAAATACATAAAAAAATAAAATGAGGACCAAAAATGAACAAAACTGTTTACTACAACAATATAGACAATAACTAAAACTAGATGAGTAATATAATACCACTAAAATTATCTTTATAATTTTTAAAGTATAAAGAAATTCCTACTATATAAAGTTACATGACACGTAACCACAGCACTCAGGAGGCTGAGGCAGGAGGATCATTTCGAGCTCGAGATCAGCCTGAACTACAAAGTGAACTCAAGGCCAGCTTGAACTACATAGTAAGTCCCTATCTAAAAAAGACAATAAATACATAATAAATAGTGGCATAACAAAATTTAAATTCATATCCATGAAGTATGAAATTTAAAAGTGTTATAATATGTAAAATTTCCATTAACCTGCTTTATTACACTATGATGAAAAACTACCTAGCTTTTCAATGACTTTGGAGGGTGTTTGTGGGGTGATGTAACCTAAAATGCAGTCATGAGGCATGAAAACAATTTGTTCTCTGGCTACCAAAGAATTAGTCATTCTCCAGAAAAGATTTTTTTTTTTTTTTTTTTTTTGCAGGACCAGGGTTCAAACTCATGACCTTGCATTTGCCAAGCAGGCACTTGTGCCACAGAGCTATCTCCCCAGCCCCTCTCCAGAAAAGATTTAGGCATGATCTGTAATCTATGATCTATTCCACACTTGCATAATTGTAGATGACTTGGTCAAAGGAAGCAGCCACAGGACTGTATTTAACAGTCATTATCAATTGCCCTGAACAATAAAGCACTAGCCAACAAAATGTATGTGCTTGAGTGTATATGAATGTGCACACATGCACACACACACACACACACACACACACATCTAAAAGGCTAGAAAGAAACTAGACACTGACAGTAGTTTTGTAAGAAGAGCTAGTCTAGAACTGTATTAATACATGCAGCCACACATGAATCTATTTATATAAAATTGAAGTGCCTTTCTTCAGTCACAGTAGTCACATTTCAAGGCTCAACAGCCACACCAGCAAGGGCCCTCACTGAACTGTACAGTGCAGATATAGGACATTATCATCATACAAAGAAAGATATTTTAGACATTGCTGTTCTAGACTTAGGTTTTTCTGTATGCTTTTTCCAAATTTATTATAATATGCATTGTAGTAGATACCTCTTTGGTCACAGGCACTTAGGGAAGATCAAGAAAGGCTGAAAAAAAAAAAAAGAGAAGTAGAGAGACAGGAATAATAGACATTCCAAGGAAAGAAACACACAAAAATTCCAACAGCAGGGGTTGGGAAGGAAGCAATTAGAGCAAGAAAGCACATGTTCTTGTCTCTCCCCACTCACCAGCCATTACAGCTGCTGACCGCTGAGCTGGCTCAAAAGGACATTTTCCCCGGCCACTCTCAAGTCTTTCAACCTGCTGGAAGCTGGACACATCCTACAGACCAGAAGGGGCAATTGGTTTAGGGGTTGTGGGGAGAAGGATGTCATGGTGAGAGGTACAAAGATGGTCAGGTGAAGAAAAAGCCAATTCCCATCCTTATCCCCTCCCATGACTGCCATTCCCACCCGTTACCCACTTCTCCTTCCCATAGAGAATCCTCATTTCCTGTCTCTGCTACCCTTTCTTCATTAGTTTATTCCTTTTTCCTCAATTCCCTTAGTACCTGTCATCCACATGCCCTGATAAAGGAGCACCCAGAATGGGCCTAGAAAACACTGAAGCTGGATGAGGTATTTCCACTTATACACTACTAACTGTATAGCTTATAATTTACTAAGTAATATTCTACAGGATGAAAAGGATCAGGAAGCTAGCTGGTCTCCTAAAGGCTGGAGCTCTTAGGAAGCTCAAAGAAAAGTGCAGGCTAATAGAGGATCGGCTCTCAAGTCCAGTAACCTAGAGAGAAAAAGGACCATCATCCCCTTACTCCTACTCCAAGAGTGAAAGACAGGCCCAAAGGAATATATCCAACTGAGGAGGCAAATACACAGTCAGTGAAGAACAACCTGAAGCTCAGCTCTGAATCTAAGAGTCTGTCAGGTGAGTATCTCCCTTTTCCCAGTACTCCAGAGTAAATGACCAGAGTGAGATGTGAGAGTTCCAGCATAGCCACTTAGAAGTTAACTTAGTCTAGCATCCTGTGCTAGAAGAGGTTGTCAAAATAGCATCTAAAAATGAAAGTCAAGAGTGATTTCAGTGTAGGACTGACAAGAAAGTTAACTGCAGTTGCTTGGGAATCAAAGTTATGAATGGAAATGCAGGCATGCTATCTCCAGCTTACAAGGACATAGCAGTAAGACTACAGCTTAATTTCTTGGATGGCAGTTGAAAGATTAACATGTATATGCTATTGACCCATTAAAATTGTTCATTTCCTTGTTGTAAATGGCAAACAAGGTATTTTATTAAGAAACTCTTCAGGTAGACTATTAAAATGAGATAGGAACTGAGGTCTCCCAAGCAGCTTTATTAAGTCAAAAGAACCTAATGGAATGGGACACCCCAGTAGGGTGAATCACAAGAATTTCACCTATGTAGCAGTGGGAGCACCTCTGCCTAGAAAGAAAGGTAACAGTTCTGTGATTTCCAAGATTCCCAAGGGTTTGGGCTCTAGAACAGAGATCATTACCTCTTCCCTATAGCAGGAACCTCTTTACTGTATGCTGCCTAGCCCTATCTCTACTTTACATTTCCACCCCAGCTTTGTTCTCTGAAGTATCAGCCATGAACCAGCTAGTAGATTTTTTAGCATAAAAGTACAAAAAGCCCACTATTGCCTTGAGTGTAATTCCAATTCAGTCTATTCATTTTCCCCTACTTCTTATGAAGGTGTCGTCTATTCTATCCAAATCAAATCACTGAATCCTGAAATACATGTTTTCCCATATTTACGTCTAAGACTGCTTCCTCACAGTTCACCAATGACTAAAAAAATGAACCTTTTTTCAGTTATCAATCTCCTCCATCAGGGGCCCAGCGGGATGGCTCAGTGGTCTAAAGCGCCTGCTTGGGAAAGCTTGGGCGGCTTCAGGGACCGCAGTTCGAAACCTGGCACCACATGCTGCGCCAGCCCTGCCCTCGGGGTGAGCTGAGCCGGCCATAAAAATGAATGAATAAACAAACAAAGGTTCTGAAACAAGAAAATAAATAAATAGAAATAAAAAATTCTTTAAAAAAATCTCCTCCATCTCTGCACACCATCTGACACCTGACTTACTCTCTTGCTTAAAATATTCTTTTTGGCTCTAGAAACTCTTACTTTCCTGGAGTCCTTATTCCTACCAAATGATTCTCTATTTCCTCTTTAGCATCTACATATGCATCTTAATGACCTATTCATAGTCCTTTTCACATGGCCTTCGAAAATCCCATTCACTCTTGTACTTCCAACCCTTCTGTATATAAACCATTCCCTAAGATCTTCCAGTCCCTAGTCCATATTTTTGTTGACTGCTAGTCTCCCTCAAGAGATCAAGCACAAGCCCCTTAAAAACTCTGTATGTCAAAAGGAGTCTCCTTCCTGTTATTCCCAATGGCTGAATCCTTCTAATCTTCGAGCAAATAAACCTGCCATTAAAAAAATTGTATAGGTTGTGATTACTGTCTGGCCAAAATGACCTTTCCCTAGGGCTTGACAGGGGCAAATTATTTCCACTACATTCTCTATTGATAGGTTTAGACTTTTCACTGTATTATTGTGTCAGTCAGCAGAATTTCCCAAAATCAGCTGTAGTGAAGGCAAGCCCCACAAGGTGAAAAGTCCAGGGCTGGATAGGAAGGCTCTTCTTAAGCAATGAATTTGGAACTGGTCCTTTGCCCTTGGTCAACAAGGAAAGAAGTCATGTAAAAGATGAATCCCATATGAAAAAGAAAAAGAAAATCCAATACATGAATCATGTCACATGGCACAAGAAACTGAAGATAAGGTCTTTGGGGCTACAGGCTGGATTAGTGATATACAGTGGTAGAAGAGAGCCAAACAAATCTAGGTTTAAGTGTTGGCTCTGCCTTTGCTAGCTATAGAATCTTAAGACAGGAAGGCTAATTTTCTCTCAGTTCTAATTTCCTTGCTAAAGAAATGGAAATAAATAACACAAGTATCATGATGAAAATTAAGCCAAATCATACATGGAAAGAACTAGTATCAAGAAAGAACCAAAAGAGTAAATAAGGACCAAAACGTATAATAGATGTCGGGAAATAGGAAGAAAATGTTCATATAAGGGAAACATGGGAGCGGAAGTAGTAAAATAAAGAAGGGACAAGGAAGAATAGAATAGAAGGAAAAAAGCTTTTACAAATAAGGAGGGGAAGAGGGGTTGTAAAAAGGGGAGAATGGGGGAAAAAGCAAACAGATACAGATTCCCTATGATGAATGCTATCATTATGTGTATCTAAAATGTACCAATAAAATTTTTTAAAGTAAAAAGAAAAAGAAATAGTACCAAGCCTACAACAGAGTAGATACTCAAATGGCCATCATTGTTGTCCCTGTTGTCAGAAGCATAATATTTTTTCTCTGATAACCGCTGGAATTCCCTCAACAAATCAAACTAAATACTTTTCTCTAATGTCTGATGAGATAACATGAAGGACACAGTATCCTATTGTTGGAACTGGTAGAGCCAGTGATTCAACTTCCTTTTTCTAAGAATCTCATTTCAACATGAGCATATTGTGTCGAGAGCTACCCTGTCAGAAAGATAGTTGTACAGAATCTCTGCATCATCAGGCTAGGACAGGAGAAGTTCGGGCACTAAGCATAAGGCAAAAACTTTGTCAAGCAAACTGAGATTGCCAATTAGCAGAATAAGACAGGTAAAAGCAAAAGAGAACATTCAAACATCTACAGAGCAGGGTCAGGATATAGCTTCAAGAGTAAGAGAACTGACCTCTTTCTCCTACAAATAATGTTTGACCAAGATTGGTCCCTCATTTCATGAACTTGCTATAGAGGAAGAGTCAAAAAGCCAAACTAACCAGGTATGGTAGCACACACCTGTAGTCCCAGCACTTTAGAGGATGAGGCAGAGGATTATTTCAAGTTCAAGGCCAGCCTACATTCCACAGAGAGACCTGTCTAAAAAAAAAAAAAAAAAAAGAGCCAAGCTGGGAGGAATATATGACATAACACATAGAACCTTGTCTAAATTCTTTGTTGCTCATGTTCCTTAAGAACAGAGAGAGGTCCCAGTCATACTAATTCTAACAGATATGTCCAGAATGTTTTCCAACTATATACCATTTGGTCACAAGGAAAAACAGAAATTACTATGCCACTAACTTGATGAGTATACTGTCTCTAAGCCCTGGTTCTGATATGCACATCCATGGGATCCATCAGCCTGTGTATAGACTGGAAACAAACAAACATGGCAATGGCAACACCACTACCACCTTAGAAGCTTGTTGAGAACTGTAGGAAAACTATATTCTCAACATCACATGCTAAGAAATGATTGATACTACCCTGAAGTGAAAAACCATCACAGGGTGAGGGGACTGTCCAGGCTTTTGTAAAAAGCCCATCAGCAACATGATGGCAAGGACTCAACTAACCCCAAGGCTGGCCTAGAAGGACTGACTGCAGCAAGCCAACATATACAATGACAGCATCCTGAGCCAGAGAAATGAGGATGGTCTATAATGAACAGAGGTTTGGAGATACTCACTGACCAGATCCAGGTGGATCAGTGGATCACTGAAGACTACAGAAGCATATAATCCAGATCTACAGTTAAGAATCAGGATCAAAAAAAGGAGATGCTGTGCTCCACTGGATGTAATAGATATGTGAGGTTTTTAACCCATCCTGAGGCCAGTCTACAAGTATGTGCTACCAGAGGACTCATGCTGTCTGCTGCATAACTGACAGAGAAAGCTGAGGGTTAAAGAACAGTCACCATCCCAGGATTCCTGTGGCCATGGCTAAAGGAGGGCACATGTTCCAAGACTGCCTGGATGTGAGCGTGGTGAAGCCAGGCTTTCACCTACAGGATCCAAAAGAAAACATGGAAGTGGAGGTGACAGAAGGTGGCAAGAGAGAGGCACAAGCTATGGGGGCAAGGAACAGACTTTTTTTTTATCTTTTTGAGAGAGTTTCAATGTGAAGCTCAGGCTAGCCCTGAACTCACTTTATAGCACAGGGTGCCCTCAAACGCACAGTGACCTTCCTCCCTAAAAATCCCAAGTGCTAGGATTATGGGCATGTGCCACCACATCCAGCAAAGAAACATAGTTGCTATATTAAGAAATAACTCCATGTCTCCTCGACAAAGTATTCACAGAGCAAGGGAAATATGAGTTCCTGGTTTTCCAAGTTTCTTTTAAATTTGTCCTCTCCCCAACCTAATCAGTGACCCTAACTTCCTTCCTAACTAGTCTACTACATCTCTTTTTATACTCTGTACATCTCACCTTCTACAGACAACCTCCCCCTCCCTCAGCATGCTACCCTTCCTCAGTAACTGGCATAAACTCCTTCCTGTGAAGACATCCTCTACCCCCAGTGCCCACATGTACAGTGGTTGACTTAACCACACCCAACAGGGTCACTCACTAAACACCTTTCCCATCCTCCTACCCACCACCCCCAAACAACTCACACTGGTGCAGGCTCTTTCTCCCTCTCCTCCCACCCCTGTCACTCACAATAACCCCGCACTTCGGATCAAAAGCGAAGGTGCCACAAGTGAGGAGGTGAGAGGCATTGGCAATGACGAGAATCTGGACAAAATTGTGACATTCATCCTGGGGGTCAGAGATGGTTAGAGAGAATCAGAAGCAGCAAGTATGCAAAAGGGTAAAGCTAGTGTCAAGACAGTTAGGTGCAGCTCTGGGATCAGGGATGATGGGTGATGGCAGAGTATTAAAGAGTTCCTGCCTGAGCCCTTTGTGATGGGAGCAATAGGGAACAGACAGCAAGTCAGGGCTGGGCTAAGGACTCAACGAACGTTCCAGACAGGTCCAGGATTTATACCTACCTCTCGCTTGCCTTTCTTCTTACAGTTCTGTCTGTGAGCCTCAGGCACCATCCAGTCAATCTGAGAAAGGAGACATAGCCATTTTCCCAGGAGTCCCTCCATCCTCAACTCCCACAAGACCAAGGATCAAGGTAAGGTGAGACAGACCCATAATCCCATCAATCTGGGAGCTCCTGAGCTCCCCCTAGAGCGCTTCTTTTCAATCTGGTGGTCACTACCCATTTGTGAGAAATAAAATCAATTACAAAACCACAAGCAACACTGTTCTTAAAGAAATATAGTAGCACATATCAGAATATAGCACAGATACTATGGTGAGGAGGAGCCTTTCTGGAGTACATGTTTATGTACTGGGACACAAAACTAACCAGTAGGCTGCTCCTCCCTTTTGCTCTTGCTGTTTTGCTGTTTTCCACCCTCATGAACTGCTGCCCTCTGCCATGTGCCACTCAGTCTTGGAGCTAGCAGAGGGTGGACATAAACCTCCACAAACTATGAGCTACATAAACCTTTTTTTTTTCAAAAAAAAAAAAAAAAAACTAATGGGTAGTCTGAAAAGTTTGAAAGCTGCCTCACTAGAGGATGACAGTTCTAACAATTCTTCTGCTCACTGTCACCTGAAACCTGGTCACTGTGGCCTCCTCCCCATCATGAGGTTCTCCCCTCCCCATAGCCTCCCCAGTCACTACAACCCCCTATCCCACTCAGCCTTACCACCACAATTATAGCTTTAGTAGTCAATCCCTCCACCACAGCCCATAAAACCATGAATCTAGCAAATGCTATGGGGACTCATGCCCTCCCACTCTCATCTCTCACCCTTCGGGGTCTCTCCCCTGAGAAGGGCAGAGATAAAGCGAAGATGCTGTCCCGGGCGCCAACATAAAGTGTGTGGGTAGCAGGATCCACAAGCAGAACAGAATAATTGTACGTATGAGGGACAGCAAACCTGGTGAGATAGGAGTCAGCCTCTGGTAGGAAGAGAGGAGAAGGGAGAATGATATCAGCCACTGATTCATAAGTGCCACCAGGTCCACAAGGGCAAAGCCAAAGGGGCCAGTATTAGTCTTCATCCAAGCACTGTTTATCTGGCAGCCGTCAGGGGAAAAAAATAAAGCCTTGACAAGCCAATCATCTACACTTCCCCAGAGACAGACAATTGATGAGACTAGAATATTTAACATATAATACAGGCAAGGGTATTTCTTCTATGAAAATGAAATACTACATTAAAATAATAGCATATTGTCTGAAATTTCTGCTCATAGCAATGTAATACATAATTTGAAAATACCTATCAAGGTACAAGTACTTTCTTAATTTTTTTTTTTTTTTTTTTTGAGACAGAGTTTCACTTTGCAATGCAGGCTGGACTCAAACTCACAGCAATCCTTCTGCTTCTCAAGTGCTGGAATTACAGTTACCATACCTGGTAAAAAAATGATTTTTTTAAAATCATTGCTGAATAGTATCTTTCTCTTGCTTAGAAATGCCTTATTTTTCATTCATTGCTCTATTTATAAAACTAGGACTTGAACCCAGGACCTTCCCACTAAATTACATCTCCAGTCCACACCACGCTCCTTTTCTATGGGCTCATATAATTGCTAAACTGCTAAATTGCTAAACTGCTCCAGGCTAGGCTAAAACTTACGATCCTCCCACCTCAGCTCTCCAGAGTTCCAGATGGCAGACATATCTGGCTAAAGCGTTGCTCTTTTACCAACACATTAGGAGTCTATCTCTTCTCTCATCTACAATCCTTGATCTCTTCCCACCCGCTTCCAACAGTCTGTGTTCCAGACGTTCAGCCTCAGGTTAAATGTGGCTCTTCCACTTACCAGATGTTTGATCTTAAGAAAGTTACTCGCCCTCCCTGAGTATCTTTCCTCATCTGGAAACACCACCATCCCAGGTTGTTGAGAGAAACTGAATGAGATAACATACATAGGAACACCTGGCATACACTGTTTTATAAATGGTCCCTTTCTTCCTTAGGCATGGGTTCTGTTTTTGCCAAACGTAAAACTCATTTATCAGCATTTAAAAAAAAATTCTTATCTATTTAAACATCACACAATCAACTTTTCATTAATTTACTCTCTTAGCTTACCCTGTGGCTCTGGGGTCTCTACCCCAACATCAGTACAGCTCTGCTTTACCTGCTTCATCTGCTCAGGTATTCACAAGAGTAGCCACCAGCCCATTCATTGAGATATCCGGACATAAACCCCACCTGTTTCATCCTCCCACACACTCCCACATGCCTCTCCAGCTATATTCTTTCTACTCTCACGCTTAGTACACGCTGTGAACTACCCAACCTCCTTTTACATCTCCAACACCATTTCACCCTGCCTTCTAGACCCCTCTCGATTCCTGAACATCAACGCAAACTGGCAATGTTAACTTACTCTGTGGCTGTTGCTCCAGCATGAATTGAAACCCCAAACTCTGACCACAACTTTGCCTTCTGGATCCATAACTTCCCTATGTCACTGGCCTATATACAGACCCTAAATTACTATTGACCAGTTCTGCGAGCTTTTACCAACAGGTTGTATTCTTGGCATCCCTGGTTCTGTCTGCCTAATGTGTTGATACTGAGAAGAAACAAGATCCACACCCACCTCAGCAGTCTCTACTGTGAGTAACCACTCTTAACCTTGAGACTCCCCTGGCTTCTTCCACATCTTTTCAAAGAAAACACAACCCTTCCCTCCACTTCATTCTTTCTAAAGACTTTCAAAATCACACAGAACTTTCTATCAACTCACTGAATGGTTTTCCAATATTTAATGTACTAAGGAGGCAAGTGGACCAGGGAACCATGAGGAATTTCAGAAGTTATGGTGAATCAGGTAATGGAACGATGGGAGGCGGTGTCAGAGATGGGAGAGGCCTGGGACATGTGCTACAAAGCTAACGCCAAGAGGGTTGGATGACTGAGGGGATGTTACTGATGACAGGGAAAGCTAGGATGATGGAGCCGGGGATGGGGGTTCGGATCCAGACAGGCAGTGAGATTAGAATGAACAGTGTAATAGAATAAGTTTCCAAGTGAAGTGAGGGCCATAGGGGGACGTGCAGGTACTCTGGCAACCCCACTTCCTTCCTGGGCCTCAGTGTCCCAGTCTTCGCAGTAAGGGACTATGGGGCTCCGGAAAAAAGGCTAAGGCAGCAGCTTGGGCGTGTCGCGCAGCCGAGGTGCGAGGCCCAGGCCGGGCAAGGGAGTACAGCAGCACCGCGCCGGGGTCTCATCCGGGTTCCAGCGAAAGTGGGCGCCGGGAGACGCTATGTTGGGGCGCCCAGGATGCTGCTGCCGGGCTTGGGGGTGGGCTGGGGATGACACCTGCCGGTAAAGATGAGAAAGGGCTAGCGCGTCCGCGCCTTACCGGAGATGGGAAGCGAGGTCCTGGGCACCGAACGTGGGACGCGACCCGACACTTGGCCGCTCAACACCAGGAGAAGCAGCAGCAGCGGGAAGGACAAGGTCAAAGGTGGCCGGGGGCCCGGGCGGGGCCGCGCAGCCCCGGACAGCATCTCTGGCTCCGCCTGGCTGTTGGGTGGGGTGCGTCCAGCCGCTTCAGCTTCAGAGCCACAGAGGTGCGGGACTCGGCCCCACTCGGGTTTCCTCGGCAGAACTCGGTCTGCGCCGCTAGCAGAAACAGGCTCCGCCCCCTTCAAGGGGACCAATGACGAATCAGTGTCTTCTCAAGCCAATCAGAATTTGGTAAAGGTGGGGCTAAGAAATAGAAGCCCAACCTAGGCAGAGGCGGGGCTAGACACAGGTGTAGAGGTGGGAGTTGTACTAGAAGTGCGCTTGCGTTGTCACTCAGGAGGGGCGTGTTTACTCCAGCCACTGGAAAACCCCAAATCCCTGTATCGATACTACATGAGAAAATATATAAGTCGGCCTACTCACCAAATTCCTCAGAATTACGACAATGTGCTGAGCACAACGTAACACACAGAGATGATGACACAAAAGATACTAAAAACAACTCTGTACCTTGAGGGACCTCACAGTGCAAACCAGTAACTGTAAATAGATCAGCGCAACAGAAAGCAACGCACGTTTGCTGTAGTAACGTGTATCTTATTTTGCAGGACTGGGATTTGAACTCACAACCTTGCACTTGCCAGGGAGGCACTTGTGCACAGAGCTATCTCCCCAGCCCCTGTAATGTGTATCAAAAGTGGTACATTTGCCGGGTGTGGTGGCTCACGCCTGTAATCCCAGCACTTGGGAGGCTGAGGCAGGAGGATTGCTGCGAGTTCGAGACTAGCCTGGGCTACAAAAGTGAGCTCAAAGCCAGCCTGAACTACACAGTGAGACCCTGTCTCAAAAAGACAAAAAAAAAAAAAAAAAAAAAAGTGGTACATTTGTGTCTAAAGAAGGAAAGTTTCAAAGAACTAATATTCAAACCAAATCTTCAAGGATATGTAGGCCTCCGAAGGTGAGAAGGAAATACTGGCTTTGGACAGCACCCTTTCAACATCCTACACACAAGGCAAATGCAGGTCCTGAGCTTAACCATCTCCCTCATCCTAATGTCAATTATTTCTTTTATTTTATTTTATTTTTTATTATGGCTGGCTCAGCCTGCCCTGGGAGCGAGGCCGGCGCAGCACATGGTGCTGGGGATTGAACCACAGTCCCTGCCACCGCAGAAGTGTTCCTAAGCAGGCGCTTTAAATCACTGAGACATCTCACCAGCCCCAACCAATTCTTTCTTAAAGCGCTCAGTTCTCTAATTTACAGGCTTGCGGATAATTTCTAGTTGCTCCTCTTTCATCTACCTTTTTTTTTTCTTTTTCTTTTTATATATTTGGTACAGCGTCTCACTACGCAGTTCCTATTTGTAGTGATTCTCCTGTCTTCAGCCTCCCCGATGCTGGGATTGCAGGCATGTATCACCATACACAAACTCAGTGTCCATCTCGGTACACCTAAGGGCAGGGCCAGCATGGCATGTGGTGCTGGGAATCGAACCCTAGTCCCTGTGCTTGCCTGAATAGACCCTTAGTCCACTGGCCCATTCTCCTCTTTCATCCACCTTTGTGTTAGTTATCGCTACATAACAAATGTAACCCAGCCAGCAAGGTACCTCAGCACCGAAGTGCCTGCTTAGGTAAGCTTAGGCAAGCACAGGGACCACAGTCGGATCCCCAGCACCACATGGGTGCCAAATGTACATAACTTCAAAACTTTGTGGTTTACAACAAGAAACATTTACGTTTTACAGCTTCTCTGGGGCCATTTCAGGAGTAGTTTATCTGAGTGCACTCATTCTGGTCTTCAATGAGATTACAGTCACAATATCAAATTTGGTTACAGTCTTCTAAAGGACTGACTAGAGCTGGAGATCTACTTCTAAGATATCTTCCAGGCCAGGCAAATTGGTGCTGGTTGTTGGCAGCTGTTCTCCACAAAAATTTCATTTGGTTACTTGAAATGTCCACACAACATGAGAGGGCTTCCTCAGAGCAAGTGATCCAGAAAAAAAAGGCAAAAACCACGCTCTTGGGCCAACCTGATAGCTCAGCAAATTAAGTGCCTATTAGGTAGACACAGGGCCTGGGGCTTGGATCGCCAATCTGCTGCACGTTCTGCACCCCAGCAATACACTAAGAGGATGCGATTGAGACTGGGCATGGTGGCTTGCACCTGTAATCCCAACTCTTGGGAGCCTGCAAACAGGAGGGTCACTATGAGTCGGATCTGTGTAGTGAGGTCCTGTAGACCCTGTAGACCCTGCACTAAATACATTTAAAAAAATGTAAAGTACTCTTTTATGACCTGGCTTCAGCAGTAACATTCAATTGCCCCTGCCACATTCAGTTGATCACATAACCCAAACTTGGCCTTCCACTACCATCATACTTCAGAAATCATTTTTACTTCAAAATGTCAAAATGGACTGGATGTGGTGGTGCATGCCTGTAATTCCAACACTCAGGATGCTAAGGTAGCAGGAGCGCTTTGAGTTCAAGGCCAGCCTGGACTATATAATAAGACCCTGTCTCCAAAAAAGATTTTAAATGTTTTATTTCAAAATGCTAACTGCCCTGATTTGATCATTTGATCATATTCAATGCATATACATGTATCAAAATGTCACACTGAACCCCCATAAATATCTACAATATGTTAATTAAAAATGAAAATTTACAACCAGGCATGATTGCACATACCTGAAGTCCTAGCACTCTAGAGGCTGAGACAGGAGGATAGGAAGTTTGAGCCTGGCCTGGACAACTTAGGGACTCAGAAAGATCTGCCTCAAAATAAAAAAGAGTGGAGATGTAGCTCAGTGTGAACTTCCTGAGTTCAATCCCTACTATGACAAAATAAAATATTGTGTGGAAAAAACCTACTAAATCTCTCCTTTTCCAGACTATCATCTGGTGCTCTTTCCAAAAACCAAGTTCTAATGTATGCATTCAACAGTTATGGAGCGTCTAGTATGTGCCAGACAGGCATTTTGCTACACATTAGGGATAAGATGTGAGCTACGACCCTTGAATATAAATTGTTTAAAGGAGAAATCAGATTGTGAGATCAATACCTCAAATTTCTATGAAGTCTCTTGAAAACTAACTTTCCTTGAGTTTCTTCCTCTGACAACAGTATACTCCTCCTTTTAACTATGCTCTAGCAAGCTGGTATATGCCTTAGTCCCTTTGCTAAAGCATGGGTTAAATATTGATTTTTTGGTCGGATATTTTCCAAACTCAAATAAGTATATACATTCAATAAATTTTGTGGAAATACACTTTCTACAAAGACGTACTTATGTTTATCTTTATTTCAGGTGCTAAACTCTAACATTTCCTTTTGTATTACATTTTATTCTCTTCGATTTTTTAAATGCCCATTGCAACCCATTAAATTGACATTAATAACTATCAATGAGTTGAGATCCTCATTAAAAATATTACTGTCTTAAGCAGTTTCACTCATATCAATTTAAATACTATTAATTTCCTAAACCTATGTTTCCAGGCTACATTTCTCTGTTCAGTTCCTGATACATCCAGCTGCCTACTGTGCATTTCTACTGAGTGTAACAACAGACACTTGGATTTTATTTTTTTTTTAATTTTATTTATTATTTTTATTCTTGTTTCAGAACCTTTGTTTATTCACTCATTTTTATGGCTGGCTCAGCCCGCCCCAAGGGCAGGGCTGGCGCAGCATGTGGTGCCAGGGATTGAACCGCGGTCCCTGAAGCCGCCCAAGCTTCCCCAAGCAGGTGCTTTAGACCACTGAGCCATCCCGCTGGGCCCGACACTTGGATTTTAACAAGACCAAAACTGAACTTTCATACTTCTATACCAAAAAGGGCAATTTGGTTGATAACGAAATCCATGTTCTTTCTTTTGATTTAGCACCTCTACCCTTACAACCAGAAACTTTGCATTCATTTACTCAAAAAATATTCATTGACTCCTTCTCATGTTTGCAGTCCTATCATTCTGAATTCCTTTATCAATCCAGTTCATCACTGAGACCTGTGTAACATCTAAAAACTGTCTACCATTCTCCCTATCTCTGCATTCTCCCTTCTAACTACTGTCTTCTCTTCCCTGGCTACCTCTTGCTCATCTTGCCTGAATCCCCAGCTACCACCACCCAATTTTAGTCCTCAGTATACTCCTTGGAACAGGTAAAATGCTATATGTCCAGTATGCAAAACAGATCATATTGCTCTTCTGTTTAAACATCTTCAGTCCAACTTCCCCCAATTCAACCCACATTTGCTATGGAAAGAAATCCAAAATCCTTGATATAGTCTACAAAACCTGACTTATTCTGGCCTCTTGCACTCTTTTTCATTTTTACCACTCCTCTTCCACAGCAATTCTCCAGCCTGTCTGAGCTTCTCTGTTTCCTCAGAATTCCCTCCACACAGATTGCTTTCCATGGCTCTTCCTTGGCTAGCTTATTTTTATTGTTTATTTATTTTTTTTAATGGCTGGCTCAGCCTGCCCTGGGGGTGGGGCTGGCACAGCATGTGATGCCAGGAATGAATCATGGTCCCTGAGGTTGCCTAAACTCTCTTAAGCAAGCACTTTAGACTGCTGAACCATCTCACCCGCCCTTTATTTATTTATTTTCATTTATTATTTTTGGCCGGACCAGGGCTTGAACTCAACACCTTGCACTTGCCAGATTCACACTTGTGCAATGGACCTATCTCCCCCAGCCCCTTATTTACTTTTATTAATGTGGTGTAGAGGATAATGCCTTTCTCCAGGAAGCACTCCCCAATTCTGCAAGTCTATGCCTTTCTTATGCACTCTGTAACTTTGTGTTTCTTCTGCTGCTTTATGCTATGTTATCTACTCCCCACTGAGTTCACATCTGTAGTCCCAGCACTTACAAAGCAGGGAAAGAGGACTGCAGCAACTTCCAAACCAGCCTGGGCTACATAATGTGCCCTGTCTTGAAAAAAAAAAAAAAAAAAAAAAAAAAGACTTTTGTGTGTGTGTGGAACGGGGGATTGATTGTACTCAGGCCCTTGCACTTACCAGGCAAGTGCTTATTCTACTGAGCTATCTCCCTAGCCCCTTAAAAAAAAGAAAAACTCCTTTAAAAGGCATAATTGATTACACACATCCTAAACTGTGTAAGACCCCCTACTCATGTGACTTGCCTTTTAAAAGCTCCTTGCTTCCTGGGGTAGGGGTCGATTAGTCTTCTCTTGCATGAGAAACAGCTGGTGGCCCTGAGCTCAGTAATAAAGGCTCATCTCAAATTCTCCAAAAAAAGGGGGGTGGATAATTGTATTCTCAGGACCCAGCACCATGCCTGATATATAGTAGGAAGTCAATAATTACATTATTTGGTGAATGTTTAATGCCTCTATCAGTGCTTATTGCATCGTTCAAATATTCAGGTTTTGGTGTAGTTCCTTCAAAGTTAGACACTAAGATAAAATTAACTGCACAAGTATTTTATTAGAATAAACATCTGGAAGACAAAAATAGGAAAAGGGACTGGGAAGGCAGTCAGGCTGCTGCAAGTCTGACCCAAGTGAAAAATAAAAGGAAGCAAGCATCCCAGACTGAATATTCACCAAAGTTATTGAAGAATCATGGAGTCAGAGTTGCCTAATAGAAGAGTCCCAGGAACAAGTCTGCTTTAACAGACTCACCACACTCTATCATTGACTGGGAATAACCTGTGAAACAAGGAACCCCCAGGCAAACATAGCACTGGATTTGTAAGGCAGCAGCTGGTAACTAGTTAATTATGTTCCTTGAAGTTTAAAATTTGCAAAGTAGGGGCTGGGAAGATAGCTCCGAGGCACAAGTGCCTGCTGGGCAAGTGCAAGGTCGTGAGTTCAAACCCTGGTCCCACAAAAAAAAAAAAAAAAAATTTGCAAAGTGCTCTCTCATGTCCCCCTCAGAAAGTAAACCTTTTAGGGAATTTTCCCATAGTCTCCCATAGCTGACACAGTCCTTGGCATAGTGGAGCAACTTCAAGAATATGGAAAGGAGTTTAGCTAGGAGCAATAGACAGAATGCTTTGGAATAAGGTTACTATTGGACTTGATGTTGGTAACTATTGGGGTTGGGTCTGGCAAAATAGATGGAGTCAATTATAATGGACCATATAATCACAAAAGGAAAAGTAGGTAGTTTCTAAATCGAAGAATGACATGCTTAAAATATTTTTACAAGAATAATTTTAACATCAGTAAAAAGAAAATGTGAAAATCAGAGATAGACTAATATGGACTCTCTGGGGCAGAAGAGATATCCTTCATGTTAAAATACAGGAATTCAAGTTTGTGTTCCCCAAAGAATTAATTCAAAGGCACAACAGAGATCAAGAGTGGGAAATAGATCTAAGGTACAGGTACAAATTCTTTATGATGGATGTGATCATTATGTATATCTAAAATGTACCAGGGGCCTGGGGAGATAGCTCCATGGCACAAGTGCCTGACTGACAAGTACAAGGTTGTGAGTTTGAACTCCGGTCCTGAAAAAAAAAAAAACTAATAATAAAATAAAATAAAATGTACCAATAAACTTAACTTATCAAAGTATTTTTAAATAGAAAATACTTATTGAGTGCTATAACTCCTGAGAGACATGAGGCACCCTACTTGATTCCTACCATGTGCACTTCTAAAAGGAGGTTTTGTATAACAAAATTAGGAGATGGGTACAAAGTGGGACCAAATTATGATCAACCAATAATACAAAAGTATAGCTGCTTTGGTACTGTTGATCCAGTTATTACAGACAGCTGAGTTAGTTAGAAATGTTACAGACAAGCAGACAGAAGTCAGTACAGAAGATGGGAATACATTGCAATTGCTGCTGGAGGTGCATCTGTTGAAGGCCAGGCCTCAGGATAAAGACAGAATGACCAGGCCTGCATTTCTCAGCAAGGAATAAACACTATACTATAATTGGTATCACCTGATCCAATAAAGTCTAGATGGATATCAGTCAGTCACCCAGGTGGGTGACCAGTATCTCACAATGCATCTCTTCTGATAAAGGTCCTTGTTCTTTACATGTACACTTTATACTTGTTTTTTCCACTGACTGAACCTTACCTAAGCAACTATACTTTCAATTTGTTTGGTTAATCAGTTGTTCCCACCTTGTACCCACCTTGTGATTTGGCTCTGTAAAACTTTCTCTGGAAAGTGGAATCTACGACAATTCATTCTGGCACTCTATTGTCTCTCTCAATAAAATTTCCTACTCTGAACGTCTGCCTATTGTTCCTTAGCATTCATGCTTCAATTTTGGCGAACATAAACTCTGCGAATCTGACATCTAGGAGGTTGGGAGTTATGAGTTCCCCTGTATCCTTTCAAGGTCGTCTCTCAGACAGAGCCTAGGCCAGCCCCGTCTGACTGCATGTATTTCTACCCCACTTAGCTGTCTATAATAAAAAGAAACTGTAAGCCGGGCGTGGTGGTACACGCTTGTAATCCCAGCTCTCGGGAGGCTGAGGCAGGAGGATCGGTGAGAGTTCAAGACCAGCCTGAGCTACAAAAGTGAGCTCAAGGCCAGCCTGAACTGCATAGTGAGACCCTGTCTCAAAAAAAAAAAAAAAAAAAGAAACTGTAGGAATCAACCTCACGGAAGTGAGCAGAGAGAACAGAGGAACACATCCTTGGAATGCAGGAATTTGAAAAGAAGGAAAAGAGCCACTTGAGCGTAGATCCAAGCCTCATTTTCCTAAAGGCAAGCGAGGGGGCATTATTTGAGTACCCACTGCACCCCAGCCCTAGTACAATGTCTGTTACTGGGTGCCCATCACAAATGATTCTTGAATAGAATAGTGAGTCACTAAATGTGAAGGGAAATGTTCAAGCCAAGAAGAGGGCAGGGAAGCTACTAGAATATAGGGGAGCGGGATGACCGAGGAGGAAATAATGGATTTAGCACAATATTTCCAAGAGAGATCCAAATAAAGAGCTATTCTCAGGGCGCCTGCGCAGTAGGAGAAGGTGGCGCGCACAGTAGCAGTCTTATACGAAGCCTGAGCGGAACACCTCACGCGAGCCGTTCGGCCCCGCCCACCGCGACCCCTGAGGGGGGGAGGGGCGCCCGGATGAGAGCCTCTCGGCCCCGCCCACCGCGGTTCCTGAGGAGGGAAAGGATCCCAGAGAGAGCCGCTCGGCCCCGCCCCGAAGGGAAGAAACGCCCCGGCCGAGCCGCTCCTACAGCCCGGGAAGCGTGCGGAGTCGCGGGCTGCTTGCGGCGCCAGTCAGTGAGGTTAACGCGGGCGTCGGGCGTCGGATTCCCAGGTGTGGCTCCGAGAAACCCTCGATGGGTCTCGAGAATGTTACTTCTTTAGTCAGAAGAAGAAAAATAATTAGCCTTTAAGGTTATAGAAAATGTGTTTCTTGTCTCAACTGAGGAAAAAATTGAAATGTTTAAAGCTTACGAAAATGTATTTATTATTATTATTAATAATGGGGATAGAGCCCATGAAAACAAGGATGCTTAAGACCACTTTTTGTTGGCTAGCTTTTGGAGTGGTTTGGTTTGCGGTAATGGGAATAGAAGCGTGCAGGGGAGCTCTTAGCCCGGAGCGTCGCCCCAGCCCCCTACGGCGTTTCAGTGGTTCCCTGCCCAGCCCGAGGAAGAGCTCTGAATCATTTATCAAATGGCGAGGCGGGCTCCAGGCTATAAAAGCCTAGGCTACGGTGACTAGCTGGGGTGGAGGTGGTGCGCTAGGCGAAGAGCGTCCCTCGGGGGAGCCCAGCTGTAGGCCGGAGGTGGGCACCGAGGAGAGATGCATCGGATGCGGCCGTCAAGGGTTGGTGCGACCAGAGGACGGACTGCAGGCAGGCAGAGGATTCAGGCAGAACTTCGGGGTTAGGGAAAGGACTTCGGGCTTTGTTCCAAGTACAGTTAGAACACTTTGAAGGGTCTCAGCACTGAAATAACTTGGTTTGTTGGTTTAAGTCCAAGTTTCAGATTTTAATTACTTTTCAGGGAGATACTAATAGGTAGGTGTTTTTGAGAAAAGTAGAGTATAGGATCAAAAATCAAGTAGGCCAAGTGTGAGTGGTGGCGCAAATCAGTAATCCCAGCACTGGGGAGGCTGAGCCAGGAGGATTTCTGTGAATTGGAGGCCAGTTTAATTATATAGGAGACCTTGGTCTCCAAAAAAGAAAGATCCTGTTTAATAGTATAACCAGATATATCATGCATCTGAGGAGAGCGGAAAGAGAGCAGACCTTTACCCTTTTTAAAGGACAATCTTCCAATTACACTTTAGTGTGGGGCTTAAAAATAACTTAGCAAGTTGAAATTGTAAAGATTCTTCACAAGGCAGGGAAGGGGGGGGGGATTGCACTTGTTTTGTTTCCTGACTGACAAAATTATTGTCAAAACTTTGGAACTTTTCTTAACCGTGTGGCCTGTGTTCAAGGCCATCATGAGCTACAATGTATCAAAAACCACGTATCCTTAAGAATTTTCACTTCTAAGCCGGGGGTGGTGGCGTGCGCCTGTGATCCCAGTACTCAGGAGGCTGAGGTGGGAGGATCAGTGAGAGTTCGAGACCAGCCTGGGCTACAAAACTGAGCTCAAGGCCAGCCTGAACTGTACAGCGAGACACTATCTCAAAAAGACAAAAAAAAAAAAAAAAAAGAATTTTCACTTCTAACATTATCACTTTTTGTTTCCTCACTTTACTTTTTTTGATGAGGGGTATTTCCTCTTTCAGTCCTTCATTTTGTAAAATGTCACATGCGAATTTATCACAAGAAGACCAGGAAGACCATCTTTCTCTCTGTGCAAAAACTGAGTATCAGATCTGTAGTCACTTAAGACTTCAAGAGAAGTGACATAATTGATTATAAATGTTTATCTGTTATTTACAAAGTAATTTACTCTTTGTGGAGGACTATACTAATTATCTACACTGTAATAATTGACATCTATACCTGTTGGAAACATACTGAATGATACTATATCTAAAAGGACAGTGTTTTCAGATGTGAGGGAAGATGGGCTGGGTACCTATTTGCATCAGTCTGTTTCAAATTCAGCTTTCTCTGTAGAAAATGCCCCATACACTTAAAAATATAGTTAAAAGATATTTATAGTATGTGCTTCCTTAATTATTTGGGATTTCTGGTAGATCATTTTCAACATATTAATAGTCATTCATTTATTCCAGCTATACTCACTACATAATTAAAAGTCAATAAAAATTATTGAAGAATGAACAAATGACCAATTCCATGAATTTGGGAGGGAAATTTGAACGCAATAATTTCATAGATTCATTTGAAGAAACATGTCTATCCCAAACCCTTTTTTGGTTTTGAGACAGGATCTCACTGTGTAATTGAGACTGACCTTGAATTCACTGTGTAGCCCAGGCTGGCCTTCAGCTTTTTGTGTTCTTCCTGCCTAGCCTCCAGGTGCATGTGCTGCTAAATCATTTTCAAAGATTCTAAATTCCACAGTGTTTCTGAGAAATATCATTACTCTTGTAAATAATTTTTAACTTTCCCTACATTTTTTTAGCTATAATAATGTAGACTGGTTGTAGTTCTTAGAGATGCATTTTTTGTCCATCTCTTTTACCTTTTTTTTTCTTGTATGATTATCCTAATGCTCTTTTTGCAGCGTCTTCATATTTATTTATTTGTTTTTAATGTATTTGGTACAGGGTCTTGCTATGCAGCTCAGACTCATAGTGATCTTCTTGTTTTCAGCCTCCCCAGTGCGCCACTACACCTGGACTTGGTCATGGTTCAGGGTACCCAAGCACAGGGCCAGCATAGGGATCAAACACCAGTCCCTGTGCTTGCCTAAGCAGCTGCTTAGTCCACTGAGCTATCTCAGCCCAGCCATGAGATATCTTCATCAATAAATATAACATGTATAGAAAAAATGTCATAAAGTCATATATATAATATATATATATATATATATATATATATATTATATGGCTTTTTGTGAAGTAAGCACCTGTGTAACCACAGTAAAGATCAAGAAATGAAATGGTACCCGAACTCTAGCCCTTTGTCCCTTGGTCCCTTCATTGTCCCTTTCTTTGAAGAGAAATATCATTACCCTAATTTTTGTTTTGTTTTGTCTTTTTAAGACAAGGTTTCACTATGCAGTTCAGGCTGGCTTCTAACTTACTTGGTAGTCCAGTCTGGTCTGGAACTCACAGCAATTCTCCTGCATTAGCTTCCTAAGTGATGGGATTATAGGCTTGTGCCACTACACCTAATTCACTATCCTAATTTTTGTGGTAATCATGTCCTTGCTTTTCTTTACAGCTTTGCCCCTATGTATAAATCCCTATCAAGTTTAACTTTTTAATTATTCCTAAAGCTATGCAAATAGAATCACATTATATATATATATATATATATATATATGTATTCTTTCTTATTTTTATTCAATATTATCTTTCTTAGATTTGTCTGTAGTGCTGCTAACTGTAATTCATCCATTTTCATCACTGTGAATATGTCATAATTTATCTATTCTAGGGCCAGGGAGATAGCTCAGTGGCACAAGTGCCTGTCTGGCAAGTACAAGGTCCTGAGTGCGATCCCTGGTTCCACAAAAAAAAAAAAGGAAATATATTTAGCACTGAGTATATAGAGTATCACTATGTAGATTGGACTCATAGTGATTCTCCTGTTTTCAGCCTCCCAAGAACTGGCTGGGATTACAGATGTGTACCACCATGCCCAGTCTAATTTTTTGTTTTTTGAGGCAGGGCCACACTAAATTGCTAAGTACTGGTATTACAGGCATGAGCCAACATACTCAACATATTTTTTTTCTGATAATAGCTCTCTCCAATTGCAGAATCAAAGATTATGCCAACCTTGTAAAAATCAACTGAGAAATGTTCCCACCTATTCTCTGAATTTGCTTAAGATTGAAATTCTTGGCCTGTGGGAGCTCATCAGTAAAATTACCTGAATTCCTGTTTACTTTGTACAAAGATATGTAATTACCAGCTTAATTTTTTGAGCTAAGAGTGGTGGCACATGCCTGTAATTCTAGCACATGGGAGGCTGAAGCAGGAGGATTGCTGCAAATTTGAGGCGAGCCTGGATAGGCTACAAGCTCAAAGTTATCCTGGTGGGCTACATAGTGAGTTTAAGAGCAGCCTTAACTATATAACAAAACCCCATCTCAAAACAAACAGACAAAAACCCATAAGCTGGCAGAGACTGATGCTTTTAAACTAGTTAAATTTCTTTAATAGTCACATACTACTTAGGTTTCTAAAACTTCTTTTTCAGTTAGCATTGGCTAGATACATTTTTCTAGAATTTTGTCCATTTTACCAAATGTACTGGCATAATGTTTTGGTGGTACCAGGGATCAAACTCAGTACCTTATGCTTGCCAGGCAAGTGCTTATTCCACTGAGCTATCTCCCCAGCCCCCATAAGTGTTCATTGTATCTTAGAACCCTCTCATGTTTAAGCATTTGTCATGTGAGCCCTTCTTCTGATAACACCTCTTTTCATTCATTTTTAAAATTTCTTTATCTGAGTCATGGAAATGGTTGAAGAGAGTTTGAATTTTACCTTATGGGACATTGGAACAGCCCAGTAGTTGAGGCTGGCCTTGAGCTCACTTTTGTAGCCCAGGCTGGTCTCGAACTCACACCAATCCTCCTGCCTCACCCTCCCGAGTGCTGGGATTACAGGCGTGAGCCACCACGCCCGGCCAGCCCAGTAATTTTAACCAAGGGAGAAATGTCAGTTTTATTTATAAGAATTACTAGAGCTCTAACACTATGCTAAGCCTTGAATAACATCAATGAGATGGCTTCTCCACCTTTGGAAATCTTACAGTACAATGGAAGATACAGTTATAGAAACAAATTATAATACAGCACAATAAACGCTAATTTAGGGGACCAGCAGGATGGCTCAGTGGTCTAAAGCACCTGCAGGCAGCTGCAGGAACTGAGGTTCCATCCCTGCACCACATGCTGCGCCAGCCCTGCCCTTAGGGCAGGCTGAGCCAGCCATAAAAATAAACAAACGAAAGTTCTGAAACAAGAAAAAATAAAAACGCTAATTTAAAAAACAGTTCAGGAGACAGATACCTTACTTTGAAACTGAAGTCTGACATTTGAGTGACTTTTTATATCTGTAAGTAGTCTCAGGTTAATACTCAAACATCTATTAACATTGGATAGTTCTTTTCCCCTCAACTTGTATTCTTTGTTTCAACAGCACATAATTGAATGTTATGAAAGCTAGTGGTTTTTCCCTTTCTTGTAGATACAGAGAACATCCAGGTGTGGCTATAATTCCAGCTCTGGTTTGGCTGCCATGCATCGTGGGCAAACTAGTGGCAAAGGCCCCTCCTCTGCCACCACAACTAACCAGCAACCTCCACGACTTCTTATCGTACACATTGCTCTACCATCCTGGGCTGATATTTGCTCTAACCTTTGTGAGGCTCTGCAGAACTTTTTCTCTCTAACCTGCAGCTTGATGGGCCCTAGTCGCATGTCTCTGTTCAGTTTATACATGGTACAGAATCAACATGAGTGCATCCTCCCATTTGTGGTAAGTGCATTTAGATCTATTCATTTTAGCCTGAAAGAAATTATAAGGTTTCTGGAGCAAAAATGACAGTCATAGCAATAGCCATATCTATAGCCCCAAGGCTCCCTGTGAAAGTCAGATGTCATCCTGTATGTATATGGGGACTTGTATTGCAGAAGTCCCAAAATAATAAACTCTGGTTAAAATAGGCTACTCCCTTCACTCCAGAGAGGAAACCTAGGCACTTAGACTTCTTTGGAATGTAAACAACCAGCGCTCTTTACCTCCTTTGACATATAAGCAATAAGTAAATCTGTAAATCTCTTCATAGGTCTCTGACTATTGAATCATATTTTAACTTCTCAGATGTGTCCCCTGTACAAGGTATTCGTTTTCTTTGCTCAGAAAACCCTAACCAGGAAAAAAAAATGATGAAAATGTTTTTACAGTTCACTGATGAAATTTGAATTCTTTTCAGGTCAAAAGAATTTCATTTTAGAAAGCGCAACTTGGTCAATAGCTACATTTTTCCAAAGCTCCCTCATAAACAGACAACTATCTATTCTCTTCCTTACATGAAATTCAAAGTTCAAAATCACGGGGATGAGAACTTTCAGAGGTTCTATGCGTCTCCTTCTTTGAGGAAGCCATACTGCTAATATATCCTATTAAGTATTCATAAATCCTATTCTTTAAGATTTCCAAAGCAACAAATTTCATAAACCTAAATTATTAGTATAAGATAATGATGATGAATTATTGGTATAACATCTCATTAGGATCTTCTTATTTTTACATTAATGCCTTAGTTTCTCTCATTGAAAGTGGAAAGATAACATCACCGTTGATATTATAAAAAATAATTTACGTTGCTTTATGCTACTTGAGGTATGTCATTATAAAAACTTAACAGAATAAGTGGTTTTAATGGTACATACTTGTAATACCAGCACTTAGGAGACTGAGGCAAGAGGATCAGTGCAAGTTCAAGGCCAGTCTGGCTACATAGTGAGACCCTGTTTCAAAAAAAAAAAGGTTAAAAGTTCCTGTAATAAATACACCAGTGACAGAGCTGCATGTTATTATCAGGCATTGTGTGCCAGCTGACTGGTTTGACTGACAGCCTTCCATTATGTTTTGGGGGTTTTTTGGTACCAGAATTTAAACTCAGGACCTTGCACTTATCAGGCAGGCACTTATGCCCCTGAGCTGTCTCACCAGTTCTACACTATGTTATTAGAATACCTACAACTTCTTTAGTCAATAACAATCTTTTAAATACATTATAGGGCTGGAGAGATAGTTTGGCAGTCTAAATGCCTGTCTGGCAACTGCAAGGACCTGGGTTCTATCCCTGATACCACATGATATGCCAGTCCCATGCCAAGCTGACTACCAAAACCGAGAGTGGTGGTGCACACCTGTTATCCCAACACTGTGGAGGCTGAGACAGAGGAAGCTGAGTCGGGGAGGCTGAGACAGGGAAGTTGAAACAGGAGTATCACAATGAGTGATGTGTAGGGAGACTCTGTACCAAGTAAATAAATAGAAGAAAAACAAAACCTAAACAATCCATTTTAATCTTTCAGTACCACCCATGAATATGTAGTCCATCATTTTAAATTTTTTTTTTTTTTTTTTTTTTTTTTTTGCGGGACCAGGGTTCAAACTCATGACCTTGCACTTGCCAGGAAGGCACTTGTGCCATGGAGCTATCTCCCCAGCCCCTTTTAATATGTTTTTTAAAACTTTATTTATGTTATGGCTAGCTCAGCCTGTCCTGAGGGTGGGACTGGCACAGCATGTGGTGCCAGGGATAGATCTGTGGTCCCTGCAGTTGCCTAAGCTTGCCTAAGCAGATGCTTTAGACCACTGAGCTATCTTTCCAGCCCAGTAGTCCGTCATTGACTACGTGTTGTTTATTGATACCTACATTCAAATAATTTTTAAATCTACAGAATTATCTTTATTTATTTATTTATTTATTTTTGTACTGGGAATCAACCTCATGTCTTTGTGCTTGCCAGGCAGGGCCTGTGCCACTGAACTATATTCCCAGCTACATTGTTATCTTTCAGCCCATAAATCTTAATATTATTTTGGTTCTTATTTCCTCTTTTTAAATAAGGAGCTACATAAGTCAGTAAAGTTACCAGCAAGAAACAAATTTGTAAACAGTAATTTTCAGAGATCTAAAGAGGGAATATTGGCGCTGGAGACATAGCTCAGAGGCATAAGCACCTACCTAGCAAGCACAAGGGCCCATGTTCAATCCCTGGCTCCATATGCCATGCAGTCTTGCCCCCAGATCCCTGGGTGCCCCCTGTATGGCCACAGAACCAGGTGTAGTGGTATACACCTATAAACTCAGCACTCAGGAGGTTGGGACAGGAGGATCTCTGTGAGTTCGAGACCAGCCTGAGTGCTACACAAAAGTGAGCACAAAGCTAGCCCAATTTGCATAGTGAGACCCTGTCTCAGAAAAGGGGTGGGGGATTGTATTCACAGAGGTGAAGGCAGAATTTAGGAAAAGCCCACAAAAGACAGCTCAATCCACTAGGACTGCTGGGGAGATAGCTTAGCAGCATTGGTGCTTACCTGGCAAATACAGAGCCCTGAGTTGAATTCCCAGCACCACAGAAAGAAAAAAGAAAACCCCTAGGACTAAAAAGCAGAGCAATATTGCAGGAGAGCAACCAGGAGGATCTGTGGCCTTTGTTAAAGAAAAACTTACTGCTCTTGTGAAAACATGGAAGAAGCCTATTTTGGAACCATTACAGTTACCCGAGCTTTGCTAATGGGATTCTGCAGTGGTGAAAAGAGTTTGAGTTCAGCTCTGAACACCAAATTGGCAAGTAGAAAATTTCAGCCAAGTAGTAGGGGTGGAGTCAGCAGGTAGAAAATTACTAAGAAGATGGGGCCCGGCAGGATGGCTCAGTAAAGAGCCTGCTTGGGAAAGCTTGGGAAAGCTTGGGTGGCTGCAGGGACCGTGGTTTGATCCCCGGCACCACATGCTGCGCCAGCCCTGTCCTCGGGGCGGGCTGAGCTGGCCATAAAAATAAGTAAACAAACAAACAAACGTTCTGAAACAAGAAAAAAAAATTTAAAAAGAAAATTACAAAGAAGAACCATCAGAGGTAAGAGAGATCTTGACTACATTACCATAACAAAATTCTTGCTGAGGATAGGTGGCTAGATATATAAACTGAGAGGTTATTTTAACTAAATAATGAATGTGATGGTGACAGCTAGGGTTCTTTCCCTATTGACTTAGTGGAGGTTTTTTCTAACATTCAGCTGTACAGGGAACTGCACAGATGGCCCTAGAAAGAAGTTTGGCAGCCTGATTAAAATTTGGCTAAGCAAAGAATCTTTGTCACCTTCAGTAGAGACATACAGCAAGAACCTGGGGTGGGGGGATGGGAGGGGAGGGGGAAATACCCTGACCTCACTGTCCTCCCAAATCTAGATCCCCTGCTTCTGCCTGACACTGAGGACAGCCAGTTGAAAGTGTGAAGGAGCTCAGTGAGTCAGTGAGCTATAGATCAGCTTCCTGGGCACAAATCAAAATACAGAAAAGTAGAGAATGATATGGGAGGGCAAATGAAAGATACACAGAATAAAGAGTTACTCAAAGATGAGTTATGTCCCAAACAAGAATAAAAAGATTATTTTCCCCTCAAGTTGCTACTTTATATCTTCCTGACACTCTCCAGTACATCTGGCCCTTGTTGAATGAAGACAGACATTTTTTGTACTAAAAAGCATTAACTTGTAAGAGCCTGGAAAGAGAGCAGAGCTTCCAAGTGTAACAGCAAATCACTAATCCAAAAAATGAAAAGATTAAGCCTTTAGTTACTATACCATAGTATAAGCAGGTATCTATAAAGTGGGAAAAGTACCTACTTTTGCTGTTATATTTTTCTTCCATGAACAGGGTACTGGCTGAGGGTCAAATGGATAAGCACAGCTGTGAGGATCATCTTACTAATGAGAGAACCCTATATAAAAGGCTCTGGCAGTTTTATAATGCTGGGATTGGGGAAAGCAAGGAGAAAGGGCAGAAGTGGAAAAGTACTGAACATTGACTCAAAATAGAAAAAGAGTCTTCAACATTTCTCCTTTGTTCTCCCAGAAGGAATTCTTGGCAAAATTCCCTGTGGAAGAACCAGCACATGGCCTCAGATAAAGAGACCAAGGAATAAAGGTGCCAGAGATAAGAATATGAATATTCCACCATGGAATAAGCTGGGGATGTCTAAATCCTCAGCTAAACATGCAAGAACTGCACAGATGGACCTAGAAAGAGGTTCAGCAACCTGATAAACTTTGACCAAGCAAAGAATCTTTGTCACCTTCTGTGGAGACCCAAGAGACCACAGTGCAGTACTGGGAGGGCAGCTTCTCCCCACCACTATCACCTCTCCTCCCCCACCTGGCATATAAAGCCAATGTATTTGTGTGATCAGGCCTGCAAAGTTAAGCAAAGATTTTTAACCAGAATTCAGACTCTTCACTGATCATTCAGGAAAAATTACAAGCCCAATTATCTTACTGCAGAGCAGTCTAGGAAAATTGCTGCTATCTTATATATGGAACAGTCTGATTTGTAAGGAAAAGCACGACTTTAGATCCTTTGTTGAAACCAAGTATGGTGGTGTACATCTGTAATCCCAGTGCTGGAGAGGCAGAAGCAGGAAGAGACCAGCCTGGCCTACAAAGTGAGCTCAAGGCCATCTTGAACCACATAGCAAGACTCCGTCTCAAAGTTTTGTCACTGATCACTGAACTGTTTAAATATCTGATATTTTGTATCTGCAGAGGCAGCTCAAAATATAAATGTAGAAAGTTTAACATGGGAAATCTTATCTAGGATGAATATCTGCTCATGTTTAATTTTTGAGCATGATGAAGTAATTCTGAACATTTTATAAGAAATCATGACAGATAACTCATAATTAAAATATTATAATTCCTTTTATATCTATAGTACCCCTACTATAAATAATTCAAATCAAAATGGTCCATTTCCCCTAAAAGCAGAGTTCTAAAAGAAAATTCTTAACTATGGAGATTTTCCCAGTCTTTTTAATTTTTCATGTTAGTGAAGTTATTTAAGGGTCTAGGAGATGGCTAAGTAGAATAAGTGCTTGCCTGGCAAGTGCAAGGGCCTGAGTTCAATCCCTGGTTCCACCAAGTTATTTAAATTATATATTATATTGGGCTGGCGAGATAGCTCAGTGATCTTAAGCAGCACTTAAGACAAGTTTAGGCAACCACAGAGACCATGGTTCGATCCCCAGCACCACATGCTGCATCAGCCCTAACCTCAGGGCAGGCTGAGCTGGCCATAACATAAATAAATAAAGTTAAAAAAATAAATAAATAAACTATATGTTATATACAGTGAACTATTAGAACTCAGAATGAAACAAAAAATGATACTTTAATACTAGAGTGTAAGACAGAGTATGTAGTTATCAAGAAAGCCTGTGATTAAGAAGACATGGTGGGGGCCTGGCAGGATGGCTCAGTGGTCTAAAGCGCCTGCTTAGGAAAGCTTGGGCGGCTGCAGGGACCGCGGTTCGATCCCCAGCACCACATGCTGTGCCAGCCCTGCCCTCAGGGCAGGCTGAGCCGGCCAAAAAAATAAATAAACAAACAAAAAGTTCTGAAATAAGAAAAAAATAAAAAAATTTTAAAAATAAAAAATAAAATAAAGAAGACGTGGTAGTGCATGCTTATAATCCCCAGCACTTTGGAAGCTGAGACAGGAGAATCGCTAGGAGTTTGAAGCCAGTATGGGCTGAGAGTCAAAACCAGCCTGAACTGCATAGTGAAGCCTTGTATCTTAAAAGACAAGGGAAAAAATATGGAAAATAGCATAGGGGATTTGTTGAAAGGCAATCTATTGAAAATGGATCAGTTTTGGATACCCATACACCAAATAACATGGTGACATTTTAAGAGAAATATAATCATATATACAAATGCTTGATTTAAGATGGGGTTATAACCTGGTAATTGGATTGTAAATCAAAAATATTGTAAGTAGAAAATGCATTGCAATACTTCTAATAACTGGACATTTGGTTTAGTGACAGTAAACTGTAAAGTATTAGTTATGCACCATTATGATCATATATCTAGGGCTGGTGAGATAGTTCAGCAGAGACAGAGGCCAGGGGTTGAATCCCTGGGCCTGCCCTGCCTGCCCCACCCCCAGGGGCACACTGAGATGGTGATTGAGACTGGGTATGGTGGCACATGCCTGTAATCCTAGCTCTTGGAAGGCTGTAAACAGGAGGGTCACCATGATTCCAATCTACATAGTGAGACTTTGTAGACCCTGTACTAAATACATTAAAAATGATGATGATGATGATGATGATGATGATGATGATGATGATGATGATGATGATGTTGATGATGATGATGATGATGATGATGACATGGCTAATGAAGAGCTTCACAAAAGTATCCTACTGCATTCTTTTTTTAAATTGATTTTTACAATAGTTAATACATTGCATAATATTGTCTTTGTCATAGTTATTCAGAGTACAAGATGCAGTCATGATTTCTTGTCTAAACATCATTAGTACAGATCTTTCTTTTCAGTGAACAAAGAGAACATAGCTATATATTTAATCCAATAGACCATAACAGTAGTGGATTATCAGCTCATCTGGCATTATCAGGGGCTGTTGACTTGAGCCTTTTACAACTCATCATATTAATATGGCTTTCCTTTTTATACCTCATAGTTAGACTTTTCTACTGGATGGCTAAGACCAAGATAAAGCAAGATCTATGTTACAAAAAATATGTAACTTCTGTATCTGACGAGGTCAGTTGGGTTCCCTCAGGGTTTACCCTGGAACTATGTACTGTGATTTGCAAAACTTTTGCCACTGACCTTGAGGGCTAGAGCCAAAATAATGGCTATACTTGTATCCTTTCTTTTTCTCTTGTTTGGACTGTCGACTTAAGTTGTTAACCATCCAGAAGAGAAACTTAATGATATTATTCCCTATAACATAAGCACTTGAGCTTAACTTCAGTATCTTTGTGAATATCAAACACCTTAGACATAACATGCAGCAGGTATTTGCCATCAATTGTTGATATTCTAAACTTTAAAACCCCTATAGAATGTTAAAAAAGAACAAATACACATTGTTACACAGATTTTTTTTAACTTAACCATGTACAAAATTGTAGCATCACAGTTCTATGCCTTTTTACCTTGTCTCATTCTATTATCTTTTTTCTTTCTTTATTTATTTTTAAGCAAACATTTACTTGAGAGAGAATATAGAAATAATCAATATATTAGAAGCAGTGCATAATTAGAAGACCAGAATGATAGGCATTCCTCCTACTGCATTTCAGTAGGCATGGAAAAGATCAAAATTCAAAGTACAGTGTCTACTGAATGCATATCATTTTTTTCTTTTTCTTTTTCTTTTTATTTTTTTATTTTTTTTTTTTTTTTGGTCCTTTTAAGTCAGTTATGCTATACAGTTTATACTGGCTTTGAGCTCACTTTGTAGCCCAGGCAGGCCTCAACCTTGCAATGATCTTCTGCCTCAGCCTCTTAAGTGCTGGAATTATAGATGTGTGCCACCATGTCTTGTTGAAGATATCACTTTTGTGCCACTATAAAGTTTAAAAGTCAGCCAGGCGTGGTGGCACACGCCTGTAATCCCAGCACTTGGGAGGCTGAGGCAGAAGGATTGGTGCAAGTTCAGGACCAGCCTGCGCTACAAAAGTGAGCTCAAGGCCAGCCTAAACTGTGTAGCAAGACCCTGTCTCAAAAAAAAAAAAAAAAAAATTCAAAAGTTAAATCACCATAAATTGGCAACCATATGTGAAGTTGCTCTGCTGAAGTGCTCATGGACTATCA
This sequence comes from Myocastor coypus, assembly GCA_004027025.1. Taxonomy (NCBI): domain Eukaryota; kingdom Metazoa; phylum Chordata; class Mammalia; order Rodentia; family Myocastoridae; genus Myocastor; species Myocastor coypus. The sequence goes on from PVJA010006724.1 coordinate 60,352, forward strand.
CAAAAGCTAATCACATATTAAAACACAAATAAGCCTCAAAAGTTAAATGATGTCCAGTAACATCAATAGTTCAGCCAGTGTTCTTTGAACACACTGTAATAAAATGAGAAATAAATGACAAAAATCAGAGAGCAGGGCCAGGGATTAGCTCAGCAGTACAGTGATTACTTAAGACCATGGATTAAATCCCAACCCACAAAACCGAATCAAATGAAAAACTCTCTAGTACTTGGACAATTTTTTAACTCTTAAATAACTTTAGGTCTAAAAGGAAGAACTAGACCTAGACTAAATTGCAAATACCTAGAAAATAAGTACTAGAGAAAACACTATGAAAAAGGTAGTGCTAAGAGATAAATTCATGTAATTAAGCTATATTAATTAATTTAAACTGTTTAAAAATAGGATGATATAAATGAATCCAAGAATTGAAGTGTTCAGAAAAGTTTAAGCTTCACACATGAAACAATAAGGATAAAAATAAAACTTAATGAATATAAAAATAGAAAAGGCAGAATAAATCAATAAATTCAAGAGTTGGCTCTTAGGAGAGTCAGGAATAGATAAACTAATAGTTGTACTAATTTTACAAAAAAATGATAGCAGATGTGGTACTTATATCCAAAAAGATGTAAGGAAAGTAACCTCAGTGGGTAAAATACATGATTATTAGGGCCAGCCAAATGGCTCTGCTGATTAAAGCTCCTGCAAACAGTCACAGGGGCTGGGGTTCAACCCCCAGGCCTTCATGATAGCCCTGCTCCCAGGGCACACCGAGGTGGCAATTAAGACTGGGTGTGGTGGCATGTGCCTATAATCCCAGCTCTTGGGAGGCTGTAAACAGGCAGATCACTATGAATCTGATCTAGTAGTGAGACCCTGAACACCCTGTAGACCCTTCCCTAAAATATACCAAAAAAATGTGATGATCATTTCCCCATGAAAGTATAATTGCCAAGAGTGACTTCAGAAGAGATAAAATAAACTGGCTGGATGTAGTGGTACACACTTGTAATCTCAGCACTCAGGAAGCTGAGGGAGGAGGATTGCTATGAGTTCAAGACCAGCATAGGCTACAGAATGAGTTCAAGACCAACCAAAACTATGTAAGAAAACCATGTTTCAAAAAGAATCTGTGGCTGGCCAGATAGCTCAGCAGATTAAACCACTTCCTTAGGCAAACACAGGGACCAAGTGTGCTATGATGGCCTCACTCTAGACTCAGGGCTCTTGAGACAGTGACTGAGACTGGGTGTGGTGATGAATCTGTAATCCCAGCTCTTGGGAGCTGAAAACAGGAGAATCATGAGTCCAGTCTGTGTAGTGACACTCTGTAGACCCTATACTAACTGGTCATTTCTAGAAAAGGAATGAGGAAAGTTGCAAAGAGCTGTTTCCCCCAGAATAAGGCACTGAGCCTAAATAGTTTTACAGAGAAATAATAGCAGATTTTGAAGGATAGATGACTACTGTGAGGCTGGAGATATAACTCAGTGACAATGTTTATCTAGCATTTGTGAAACCATGAGTCTGATTCTTTGCACTGGAAAGGAAAAGGACCTGGTATGGTGGTACACACCTATGATCCCACAACCTGGAAACCTAAGGCAGGTGGGTTGCCAATTTAAATCTCAACTAGGCAATTAAACAAGACATTGTCTCAAAGTAAAAATAAAAGACAAGGGATACAGTTCAATGTAAAAGCACTACATGTAAACTCCAGTGGGGTGGGGGGTCAGAGTTAGGTGTGGTAGTGCATGCTTTTAATTCCAGAATTCCAGGCAGGAGGAGCATAAATTCAAGCCCAGCTTGGGTAGCTTAGGGAGTCCCTATCTCAAAATAAACAATAAAACAGGGCTAGGGTTGTAGCTCAGTGTGAATGTACTGGATTCAATCCTCAGTGTCACTGAGGGAGGGGATAATAAATGTTTTAAACTATTGCATAACACACATACAAAAAAAAATACTTCCAATTGTTTTGTGAATATAACAACAGTATTGATATTAAAGTCCAATAAATATCATACACATCCGTTAAAAACTCCATGCTAATTTTACTTGTAAATCTCACTTATTAATTTAATGTTCTGTATCCTACTAGAAGAGTAATATAGCACTTTAAATATGTTTTAAGTGTTAGGGGATCTATTTATTTTTTATGTTAACATATCTAAGGAGGAAAATCTATGGTCATGTTCAGTTTTATAATTACTGAAAAAGGATTTGATAAAATTAAACATCCGTTATTATGACGATGATGAGACAATGATGATGATGATGATGGCTGGCTCAGCCTGCCCTGAGGGTGGGGCTGGCGCAGCACATGCAGCCAGGGATCAAACCACCGTCCCTGTGGTTTTCTAAGCTTGCCTAAGCAGGCACTTTAGACTGCTGAGCCATCTCGCCAGCCCAGATAATTCTTTTATAAAGATGATAATAAAATGAGACCTTGAAAATTCCAAGGAAAATCTTGTCTAATAGAGAGTTTTCAATTTAGCTAAATTACCAATCAAGTATTCAGTTGGAATAAAGTATTTCCTCATATATAGAGCCTCAAGTTTTCCCCAGTAGGATGGCTATGATTAACAATAATTAATTGTATATTTCAAAGTAATGAGAGCCATGCAGTTCAGGCTGGCCTTGAGCTCACTTTTGTAGCCCAGGCTGGTCTTTTTTTTTTTTTTTTTTTTTTTTTTTTAAGAATTTTATTTATTTATTTATTTATTTATTCTTGTTTCAGAACCTCTGTTTGGTTATTCACTCATCTTTATGGCTGGCTCAGCCTGCTCCGAGGGCAGGACTGGCGCAGCATGTGGTGCCGGGGATCGAACCGCGGTCCCTGAAGCCACCCAAGCTTTCCCAAGCAGGCGCTTTAGACCACTGAGCCATTCCGCCCGGCCCAACCCCCAGGCTGGTCTTGAACTTGCACTGATCCTCCTACCTCAGCCTCCCAAGAGCTAGGATTACAGGCATGCTCCACCAGGCCCAGCCATGAGAGCTTTTAATGTTGCCCACAAATGAATGTTTGAGATGATAACATGCCCATTACCCTGATATTTACATATTATACACATCTGTTGACATGTTGCAGTACTCCATAAATATGTGTAACTATGTATTGATTATATATAGTTTTTTAAAAGAAATGTTTCTCTTATTGACCCTTTCTTGGCAATCTCTAAAGAATATATTCACGAAAATAAGGGAATGAACCCAGAAAAAAAATTATATAAGATCCCAGAACCATGAGATTCAGCAAAAACAGAAATTCTGGATAATAGTTCTGAGGCAGGAAACTCTAGGTAAGTTAACGAAGATTCATCTTAGTAGCCGTGCACCTGGCAGAGAAGGAAAACAGTACAAATAGAAGCAGGCCAAAAGGTTCTCACCCTAGGAAAGAAATTAATAAAATATCCAGTGTTTTAATATGTTGAGGAAGGATTTAGACAACTGATTTAATTATATTTATATATGTAGAATTCAATTGGTGCTAGAAAAGTTTGTATTTATTTATTTATTTATGCTGCATTTAGAACAGGGAATACAGGTTCTACCTACATAAATCAGACTCCTAGTGATCCTCTTGTTTTTCAGCCTTCCAAACATTGGGAGTACAGGGGTGCACCACCGCACCCAGTCTCAATCCATCTCAGCAAGCCCTGGGAGTGGGGCCAGCAGTGCAAGCCTCAGATTGAACCTCAGCTGCTGTGCTCTGCCTAAGCAGGCACTTTAGTCTGCTGAGTTATCAGGCTGCCCCTTAAAGTTTGCATACTTTCTGAAAGGTTAACTCCAAAAAAGAGGGAGGGGGAGGGAAAGTAATTTAGCATGGACACACTGAAATGTCAATAGATGTTATACAGTCATAATGAAGTAGACTGAATGCTGCTCAGAACAAAATCAAAGTACTGAAACAATGGGAAGGGTATACAATGAGAGCTATGTTGGGTTGTGTGGCAGCAGAAGAACAAAAAAACTAATTCTCAAATACCATGATGAAAATTCATCTGCTGACACCTACAACTGAAACAAGAATAGCAATATAATGGGTTTTTAAAAAAGTCTACAACCAGGTGGTTTCCAATTATTTGTTTTTAAACAAAATTGAAAACCAAGCTGAGCATCTGCTAGAATATCAGAAACCATTTTATTTATGGAGTACTGTGACATGTCAATAGATGTAATATTTAAAGATCAGAGTAATGGACATGTTATCATCTCAAATACTTATTTGTGGGCAACATTAAAAACTTTGACATATACAATTGTTGTTAATCATAGCCAACCTACTGGGGAAAAATTCTGAGGTTGTATATGTGGGGAAATACTCTTTATTCTACCTGAATGTTTGATATTTTTTTTTGGTCTTTTTTTTTTTTTTTTTTTTTTTTGGTCTTTTTGAGACAGGGTCTCACTGTGCAGTTCAGGCTGGCCTTGAGCTTGCTTTTGTAGCCCAGGCTGGTCTCAAACTCACATCTATCCTCCTGCCTCAGCCTCCCAAGTGCTGGGATTACAGGCATGCGCCACCATGCCCAGCTTCTACCTGAATATTTGATTGATAATTTAGCTAAATAGAAAATTCTGTAGTAGACAGGATTTTATTCGGAATTTTTATTGTTATCACTGTATGGTTTTGACATACAACTCAGAAGGAATTTGACAAGCTGGTATCCTATCTAAAATTTATAAGGTTAAGTTTCTTAGCAGTGTAACAACAGAAAATAGAAGTAAAATTGGTAGAGAATATTATATGATTCAGCTAGTCATGGTGGCTCAAGCCTGTGATCCCTGTGCTTGGGAAACTGAGACAGGAGGATTGTTATGAATTTGAGACCAGTCTGGGGTAAATAATGAGCTCAAGGCCAGCCTAGACTACATAGTGAGACTCTATCTAAAAAAAAAAAAAAAAAAAAAAGAATATTACATCATTTGTGAAGTTATTTATTCACACAAACCTGAACTGATAAAAGATCTCAGCCTGGTCATACTATTCAGAAATACCTTTCTAATTAAAGCTTATACCTTTTGTAGAAATACACTCCAGTAGATTTCCTAGCCCTAGACCCTTAAATTAAGTTTGCACTGACTTTAAATATTGGTGCTAGCCGGGCGTGGTGGCGCACGCCTGTAATCCCAGCACTTGGGAGGGTGAGGCAGGAGGATCGGTGTGAGTTCGAGACCAGCCTGGGTTACAAAAGTGCGCTCCAGGCCAGCCTGAACTGCATAGTGAGACCCTGTCTCAAAAAGACAAATAAATAAATAAATAAATAAATAAATAAATAAATAAATAAATAAATAAATATTGGTGCTTTTTAGGAATGAAAGATCTGTGTTGCTGAGTACCCACTCTTTAATGCAAAGACTGGTGTTTACTTTTTCAAGTGGTTCAATCTCACACATAAGCCCTTAGCAGACCCTTGATAAAAGATCAATTTGTAAAACTGGGCCATTTTAATGTTTTTATAATTTAATAAGAAGCCAGGGAGATAGCTCAGGTGGAAAAGTGCCTGCCTAGTAAGTGCAAGGTCCTGAGTTCAATCCCTGATTCCTAAAAAAAAAAAAAGTGCTTATAATTTAATAAATACTTTTCCTGATGAATGTAGTTATCAGAGTTGTTCAGCAGTATTCAAGTTATGGTTTTCCTGATTGATCTGTAGTCTTCAATAAGTGTAAGAATTTATTACATGAAACATCTGTCAAACTAGTAAGACTGCATTGATACATCCCTCATTTTCAGGATTGTTGGTTACCTGGTCATATTTACCCCAAATAACCTTGTGTCCTTGTGTCACAAGGCCCAACTCACTCTCTACCTCATCATTTGTCATTAATCCTAAAAGCAAACAAACAAAAAAGGTAATGTTGGGTCTGAGAGATAGCTCAATAGAATCAGTGCTTCCCTGGCAAGTGCATGGTCCTGAGTTTGGTCCCTGGTACCACCAAGAAAATCAAGTAATGTTTATGTTGATTCTCAATATAGTCTATTTTTAATACTTTAAGAATAGCCTTAGAAGTTTATTTAGATAATTACAACTTAGTTGCACTGATGCCCTGAAAAGAAACTTTATTTGCAGTTAAATCATATAAGAAGGTCATATGTTAGGTGTGTATCTCAATTTTGTGATCTGAATTAAATGGTCATGGATTGAAATTTTTTTTAATTATACTTTGTGTCAGTAATATTTATCAAAATTGGAAACATGAATGTATCTTTATTAATTATATGTGAGCAGCAATTCTACACTCAATCAAGATTACCCATAATATCTCATTGTTATAGAATATTTAGAGGTTTTGAAATACAGAGATATTTTTGATTCAAAAGATATGATAGGCAGGAGATATGCCCCTGTGGAGCAGTACCTGCTTGGCAAGCACAAAGTCTTGAGTTTGATTCTCAGTACAAAAAAAAAAAAAAAAAAACAGAATGATCAATAAAAGATTGCCAAACATAAAATTCTTTTACATTGTGACAAAATTCTATGGAGAAAGTATAATGGAAATACAAGTTCAAGGAGAAAGGGTAAGTTTATAAATTTCCATCAGTTAAGAAAGAATAGCTAGACCACTTACGTTGCATGTAAAAGATCCTGAGTCAATCTGTGGTACTAGGAAAAGAAAAAGTAGGACGGCTTCATCAGCGCACAGTAGCACACAATGTAATCCCAGCTGCTGGGAAAGCTGAGGCAGGAGGATAAGTTTTAGGTTAGACCAGGAAACTTAGTAAAATTGTCTCAAAATAAAACTAAAAATGGCTGTCATGTAGTTCAGGGGTGGAATACTTGGCTGGCACATACAAGGCCCTGGATTCAGTCCCCATTACCAAAAAGGAGGAAGAAGACAAGTAGGAACAGGAAGGAGAACAGTTTGTTCAATAATATTTAAATTACTCAACCTGTTTATGTTCAGTAAATGTTTATCTCCTTAGAAGTAACACTGACCTAGAATCATTAGATTTTTTCCTGAAAACAAGCTTTTATAATGAAGGATGAGGAGAGCTGAAAGGTCTCCTGTCTGGGTTTTGCATGTTGACTCCTCAAACTGACTATAGATAAAGCCAGGTATGTCTGCTATGCTGAAAAGATCCTTCCTTTCCTATTTCTGGTACCTTCATACAGTAAAAACCTGTTGGGCAGCAAATTTCCTTCCTCTGGTGTAGTGATGATATTATTAGTGCAATGCCTAGCATATGATAGGCATCTACTCTTGTATGCTAGTCAGATAAACTGATTTATAGGAAGGAAAGAAACTGAGACATAATGGATAATGAAATTGAACAGCCAATTAATCTGAAATCTTGATCACTAAAGATTTATATCTGATTCATTTTTTTTCTGCAGCAAGTGAAAGGGAACTTTGTTAGGTTGCAAGCCTGCATCTCAGAGCTCCGCATGTTACAGAGAGAAGGTTGTTTTAGACCACAGAGTATTTCTCTGCAGCTGGCAATAGAGGACGGGCTCCAGCAGTTCAAGCAGTATAGCAGACACGTGAACAAAGGTGCTGCTCTGCCCTACACTTCCCTGGAGGTAAGACACATTAATTTTCAGGACTCAAGTCATCTTCCCATTTTTGTCTATATAAGTGTTCCATTGTTTATAACCCTTTCATTGTTCTATGTTTCATGTAAATTGAGTATAATTTTCAAGGCCAGATTCTCAGCTCCTTATAGGCAGAAGACGTGTTTCTCTTTATTTTATAACCTATACAAGTATTAAACTACAGCAAGTCATAAAAACGGGCTCAGTAAAACAGAGACTAAAGTGAATTATAAGGAAAAGCTGTGGGCCAGGAATGTACCTCAGCAGCTTAAGCAAGTGGCAAGTGCAAGGTTCAGAGTTCCATCCCTGGTACTGCAAAAAAAAAGGAAAAGCTGAAATAAAATCTGAATGTGACAACTACCTTTAGATTTTTGGAATTTGCAAAATAAACGTTAAACTATCTAGATTGGTATCGATATTTACATTTACCTGAATATCAATAAGAATTTGTAACTATCCTTAACCAAATTTTGGCATCAAATTGAACAAATTTACTTGGGTTATCAAATGTGCAAATGTAATTTGCTACTATTCTAATAATTGCTACTATTCTAGTGCCAGACTGAGGTAATCTTAGCAATATAAATAAGTGAAGTGATGGCTGCATACTCCATGGGTGCACAGTATGAATTAAAATACTTTTCAGCCTTTGGCCGCAAACAGATGGGCTAAAACTAATTGTGTGAGACTTCTAGCTTCTGGTTTTACATATAAGGAGCTAGAAAGCTGCTGCTTTGTCCTAACTGTTAGTAAAATACTAAGCAATAGCAAAGTCAACAACTCTGTTTAGATCCCTAACAGAAGTAAGCTTACAAGGCAAACCACTGTCTTCAAAATTGGAGAGACAGATGGACAGAATCACAGCAGAAACCTCCATGGGAATCAGTGCAGGAGTAGGAAAACAGGAACTCTGATGAAAACTGAAAGCTAGGTATGACGAAGTCTGGAAGTTAAAAACTCCTGGAGGACTCAATCAAGGAGAGGCCTCAGGAGGTATAACCAGACTTACGATAAATGTTAAGGGGAAATTACCTCACACCTAAGCAAAGCAGAGTATAAGAACAACCATTTTGAAATACACCAGAGTATTTGGGTTTGGTTTTTTTTTTTAACAATTTCTGGCCTCAAAAGATAGTTAAGCAGCTAAACAGAGCCTAGCCTGCTGGGATTTTATCAGAGGAACTATTGTAATATAGTTGTCTCCTAACTGAAATAGGAGACAAGAAATACAAAACTTGGCAGAGGATCCCCCATCTCCCTGCCATTGATCCTTTCTGTGTCCTCCTCAATAAAAGCTTTTGCCTTCCTTTAAATAAAAAAAAAAGAAAGAAATATAAAACTTGGAACAGCAATAGCTTTCCGCATAGGTGTACACTCTGGCCCTCATATTCCACCTAAAGAAGAGCAAAAAAACTGAGAAAATTAGTCCAAAAGCATGACTTCTCAAAAACTCAGATCTAATACAATCTAAAATATGAATTATCTCATATTAAATTAAATTTTATTACATTTATACAACTTATATGTAATTTGTAAAAATACTTTACATTATTTTGTTCTAACATAAAGTAACTTATTGGGGTCTGGGGAGATAGCTCAGTAGAATAAGTGCTTACCTGGCAAATGCAAGGACCTGAATTCAATCCTCAGTGCCACAAAAAAAAAAAAAAAAAAAAAACGTAACTTAATATAATGTAATTCTAATGAATGCTTCCCTTCTTTGCATACCTTACTATACCTTTGGCTCTGTACATCATGTCTGACTATCAAGAAAATATAAGGCACAATAAAAATCAGTGACACTGTTTTAAAAGGCAAAGCAAGCCATGACAGGGATGTTGGTGTTGCTTGTTGTACAATTTAAGACAACAATAATGAATATGCTAAGGGTGCTAATAGATACAAGATACAAGGAAGAGGCAAGATAGCTCAGCAGTCTAAAACACCTGTTTAAGCAAGCTTAGGCAAAGTGCACAGGGATCACGGTTTGATCCCTGGCACCACATGTCACAGGCCAGCCCTGCCCCTGGGGTGGGCTTAGCTGGCCACAAAAGAAAAAAACAGATACAAGAAAAAACAATTTGGGAAGAAGTCTAATAGATAAAGTAGACACAAGCAATAGAAATCAAACGCTGCAATGGAAATGAAAGTTTTTCTGGACATGGTGGTTATTGTACTTAAGGTTTGCAAGAGAAACAGTTTAATACAGGACACAGAATTAACAGGATTGGGCCATGGAGATAGCCCAGCAGTCTAAAGCCCCTGCCTAGGCAATCACAAGGACCAGAGTTCAATCCCTGATATTGTAGGCAATCCTGGCCCCCCTCCAGGCATGCTAAGCCAGCCACCGAAACCACACATGGTGGCATACGCCTGTAATCCCAATGCTGAGGAGGCTGAAATAGGATCATTACGAGTCCAAGCTGCATAGTGAAACCCTATATCAAATACATAAAATTAATCTCCAAAAAATAAAATACAAAAAAGTATAGTAGATCTTTCCACACACTAAAAATCCTAAGAATCCAACTGAGGGCCTGAATCCCAAAGCAGTGTCCTGCATGAGTCGAACTAAAGAGCTAGAACCCATGATAATGCCCCTGTCTAATCAAACTGGGGACCAAGAGCCCACAGCAATGGGTCATACAAGCCTCTTTCATGAGACTTCAAGGCAAAAACAATTATTAGGTATAAAGAAAGGTATTACATAAAGGTAAAGCAGTCAGTTCTTTGATATTATGTAACAATTTTAATGTGTGTACTCCTAACAGAGTGTCATAATAGAGTATATTTTAAAAGTTGGGTATATTGAAGTAGCCAGCTGTCACTGACAAAATACCTGAAAAAAGCAACTTAAAGAAGGATAAGATTTATTTTGGCTCATAGTTTGAAAAGTTTAAGTCCATGGTCACTTGACTATCATTTGTAGACCTGGGTCTGGGCAGTATATCCAGATGGAAGGGCATAGCAAGAGAAAGCTACACACCTCCTGGTGGCCAGGAAGCAAAGACAGAAAATCACTGAGAACAAACATCCCTTCAAGGGTATATGCCCAGTGACCTACTTCCTCCAACTAGACTCCTAAAGTTTCTACAACCTCCCAGTATCATCACAGGCCACAACTAAGCCTTCATGGCCTTTTGGGGACATTTCAGGCCCAAACCACAAAAATTGGGTAAAATTATATAGAATTTCAGATTAATAAATGAATCTACTATATGTATTTGGAAACTTCAACATCCTCTTATCAGAAACAGATCCAAGCGGGATCAGTAGGCAAACACATAATTAAACTCAATAAATAACACCAACGATCAACTAGATATAAGTAGCATCTATAGACTACATCATTCAAAAATAGAAGTGTGCACATTCTTTTCAACCCTAGATGGATTAATGAAGGTAGACCACATTCTGGAACTAAAACCTTTTTTTTTTTTTTAGGTACCAGGAATAGAACTCAGGACCTTACACTGGCCAGGCAGGAGCCTAAGACATTGAGCTATCTCTCCAGCCCTCTATAAAACATATCTTAGAATAGAAATCATACAGGGGCTGGGGAGATAGCTCGGTGCTTGCCTAGCAAGCACAAGCGCCTGAGTTCAAACCCTGGTTCTGCCAAAACAGAAAAAGAAAAAGAAAATAAATAATACAATGTTTTCTGTCAGACAACAACCCAATTTAACCAGAAATTAGTTACTAAAGATAGTTTAGAGTTCGATCGGTAGCGGGAGCGGAGAGCGGACCCCAGAGAGCCCTGAGCAGCCCCACCGCCGCCGCCGCCGGCCTAGTTACCATCACACCCCGGGAGGAGCCGCAGCTGCCGCAGCCGGCCCCAGTCACCATCACCGCAACCATGAGCAGCGAGGCCGAGACCCAACAGCCGCCCGCCGCCCCCCCCCCCCCCCCCCCCCCCCCCCCC
>PVJA010006725.1:0-66650 GCA_004027025.1 Myocastor coypus
TTTTTTTTTTTTTTCTTTTTTTTTTTTTTTTTTTTTTTGGTGGGACTGGGGTTTGAACTCACAACCTTGTACTTGCCAGGCAGGCACTGGTGCCATGGAGCTATCTCCCCAGCCCCTCTTTCTTTCTTTCTTTCTTTTTTCTTGAGCTTGTATTCATTGCATTCTAAAAGCACCCATGATGGACTGGCAAGATAGCTCAGTGGACTAAGCACCTGCATAGGCAAGCGCAGGGATCCTGGCCCCACATGTTGTACCAGCCCTGCCCCTAGGTACACTAACCCAGACAGGAAGACCAGGCATGGTGGCGCATGCCTAAAATCACAATGCCGAGGAGGCTGAGACAGGATGATCACAATGAGTCTGAGCTGCGTAGTGAGTTCCTGTGCCAGATTCATTAAGAAAAATAAAAGCATCTATGATTCCAAGGCAAGTTGAGAACCTCTCATTTATATCCTCTTATAGAAGACTTTAGTTTACATTATAGATTTTATTCAACAGGAAGTCCCTCAGCCAGGAACCTCACACACACTCAGTCCCACAAGGCTGCAGTCTCCCCTGCTGGTACCAGTCATCTGGGCTAAGCTGTGACTTGTATGTCTGGCCTGTTGAGTTGGGAGATGGGTCCCCATCACCATTCCATTTGTTCCACTGATTTGCTAAAGCAGATCTCAGAACCCAGGGAAGCACTCTACTTATGTTCAGCCATTTGTTACAAAGTGTATTTCAAAGGACAGGTGAACAGCTGGTGGAAGTGATGCATAGGGCAAAGGAGAAGAGAAAGGGTGTAGTTCTTCCACACTCTGTCTGGGTGCACTGCTCTCCATGTGCTTGGCAGTCAGAAGCTTCTGGAACATTTGGTCCAGGGATTGGCATGAAGACTTCTGTGCCTATGCATCTTGGATCACTGACTCAATCTCCAGCCCCTCACTCTCCATGGAGGATGAGAGTTGAGACTGGAGGTCCTGAGCTTCTGAGCCTGGCTTGGTTTCCCTGGTGACAGCTGCCATGATGAAGCCACCCATGAGCCCCTTAGGAGCCCCCTCATCAGGATGCAGAACTCTCCTGTCACCCAGGAAATCCCAAGGGGTTGGGAACTGTGTGTCAGGACCTCAGACATGTTCCCCAGGCAGGATTCCTGTGGTTCTGCACATGCCCCTGCAGGGACTGCCTGGAGCTCGTCAGCCATGGGGACCTGGGTAAGGGGAGATTCACCTAAAGACCAGCAAGAGCTCAGCAAGGCCCAGGCCAGGCCCTGGAAGGAGCTCAGCTGATGCTGGCACCTGGACATGGCCTCATCTGCCTGGAAGAGCCGGGGGTGACCTCTACCTGGGACAGTTGTGAGCTTTGGCACCTCCTCAGAGAGCTGTCCCTGGACCTCCAGAGGAAGGAGAGGTGAGAGCTGTCACCAGACATATTTGGTTTCCTATCTGTGTGGGGACAGCTTAATTCACATCTCATTTCCATCATTTTTTTTCTTGTTTCAGAACTTTTGTTTGTTTGTTTATTTATTTATTTTCATGGCTGGCTCAGCCTGCCCTGAGGGCAGGGCTGGTGCAGCATGTGGTGCTGGGCATCGAACCGCGGTCCCTGCAGCCTTCTAAGCTTTCCTAACAGGCACTTTAGACCACTGAGCCATCCTGCCGGGCCCCTCATTTCCATCATTTATGTCCTAAATCTTGGTGAGCCCAGTTTGGCATGTCCAAGGCAAAGCTATATAGCCTGCTGCCTCGGCTCCCCATGGTGAAGGAGTCTACGAGGCCTTAAGGTCCAGCAGAATTCTAGGCAGCTGCCTGTGTGGGCCAACACACGGGGCGGGTTGGGTCTGGTCACCTCTGTGCTTGGGACTCGAGGCACGGCGCCTGATTGCAGCAGCAACACAAGCCCAGGAAACCAGCCTAGGCGAGCCGCCTCGCAGGATGACCTTGGGTGCACACAGCCCTGGCTCTGGGTCCCGGTCTGGCCTTGGCCCCTCAGGGGGTTCCTGGACAAGGAGCTCCCTGTTTCTGGAATATCAGCTTCCTTGTCAACAAAATAGGAATAAAGCTGGGCTTCTCTGGAAGGCTCCTGTGTGCGTGCGTGACAGCAGGAGCTGTAAGGCGGAACACTTTGCTGAAAGTGAGTCAAGACCCAAACACAGAGCTCTCGCTTCTCTGGGGCCCCTGGGTTCAGGCGCCACACGGGGCTTCCTGCCCCAACCTGCCAGGAGTTAGAAATCCCTCTCTAGTCCCCACTCCTGCCCTGGCAAGTGCTCGGGTGGCTGGAGTCTGGGTGGCAGGGTGGTTTACCGGTGGGATCAGTGTCCACTTCATGCGCTGCTGCTTGTCAGGGACACCGGGTTGGGTTTATTTTTCTTCGTGCTACTCATTGCCTGTCCGCATGTGACAAGAACCAGAGCAAGGTATAAGCCCTTGAGTTTCTCGCTGTATTTTCCAGTGTTTTTTTTTTTTTTTTTGTTTTCTTGTCCTCCTCATCTTCTGAGCTGCTGTCCCCTCAGCCCCAGGCCACCAACACAGATGAAGAAGACGCTCCAGTCTTAGGAGCAGGAGGATGGAGGATACAGGACTCTCCCACCAGGCCACAGAGGGGTGTCAACGGGGCAAAGTGACTTCCTGAGCTGTCCCAACAAGTCTAGAAAATACTTACATAAAATCTCTCCTAACCTCTTTCCCTCTGCTCTCTGAACACATCACAGGCTGTACGTTTTGCTTTTTGGTCATTTGTGTCCCTGAGGATTCAGCCAAGAGTTGTGGCACTGAGCTCCTTCCCCACTTTCTTTGTTTCTCATCTTTTCTTGTTGTTGTTTTAGAGACGGGGTCTACTTGAGCTGGCACTGAGCTCACTATGAAGCCCAGGCTATGCTCAACCTTGCAGTGATCCTCCCGCCTCTGTCTGCCATCTGCTAGGACTACAGGCTTGTTCCAGGGTCTTGCTAAGTCACTAAGTCACTCAGGTTGGCCTTGAACTTGTGGTCCTTCTGCCTCAGCCTACCAGGATGCTATAATTACAGGCACAGGCTACCATGCATAGCTGCAGGCCCTCAACCTTCCCAGGAAAGTGCAGGTAGAGAGCGGGTTTCAGGCCCCAGACTGCGTGGGTTCAACCACAGTTCCACAGCTTATCTGCTGTGAGATCGTGAGAGGGCCTCCAGATCCCTCTGTGCTTATCTCCTTACCTATAAACACAGACCGTAGCAGTGCTTGTCTGTGGGTGTGGCAGTGAATGACTACGTGAGTAAGGCTGAGAACAGCCCCTGGTGGGCAGGATCCTGCAGCATCAGTCACGATCATCCTAATCACAGTCACTGTCACTAGAACCCAGCCTTGTGCATGGCACAGACTTCGCCTGGCTTGTATCTGTGTTCCTCGAGCTTGCCCTGTGATCTTAGGCCTCCTTTATCTTCACAGGGTCTCAGGGGCCTCATCCAGATTGCCCATTGTGGGGATGGTGACAGGGCTGTGTGACCTGGGAAGCCCCACAGGGCCCCACCCTCAGAAGACCCTGTGCTGGGATGCTCTGATGGCTGCCGGCATCTGAAAACTCCTAATGGTTTGTGAGCAAAACTCGCTTCATTTGCATCTGGCACAGGGGCCTCAGATTCCATCACTGGCCTAAGGGGGTAGGGAACATAAGGATGACGTAGCTAGCTGTGCCAGGGGGATGAAGTTACCGTACCCCAATTCCACTCTGAGCCCCACCGCTGCTTCTGTGTGTCTCCTGTCACCTCTTAGGCTTCTGTGTCTTGCATATGGGTCCCTGCGCTTTTCTGTTCCCTTCCTTGACTGTCCCTCCCTAATCAAATGGAGGGCCCTGCTCACCTGGATGGGCTGTGGGGGGGCACCAAAGTGCAGAAACTAGGGATTCCTTTTGCCTTTTGTTCTTCCAGCAGGGATGGGATATCTACCAGGTTCACTGGCAAATGGCTCTGGGTCCCCAACAGTCTAAGAGAGGGACATATGACATGCAGTACTGTTTTTAGTTTTGTTTTTTGGTGGCACCAGGGATTGAACTCAGAACCTTATGCTTGCCAGACAAACATTTATTCCACTGAACTATCTTCCAGGCTCCCTTGGAACTGTTTTCAGTGAAAATTATATTGGTTGGGAACCTTAACCTTGGGGAGGGTTGCTTTAGGCTATTCGCTGCTGCAGAACTGCCTATATATTTTCTGTATATTAGGTGATTTCAAGGGGAAAAAAATCAGTGTTAATAGCAACAATTGAAACTGTAGGAACCTGCTCTGGTAGTAGAGCCCTACTTTACACCTGGCTTAATACTGCAGAAGGGCAGAGAGCCAAGGACTCCAGCGTCAGAGATGGAGGAGATGGGCCAAGGGCTAGGGAGGGCAGACAGTGAGAGAGGGTCCCCTGCCCATCATCCCTCAGAAGCTCGCGTTCTGTACATCTGCTGCCTATCTTGAGGCAGGAGTGTATTCTGCATTTTAAATTCATATTTCACATCAGTTATTTGTTGTTCTAATGCATCCGTGGTCCTGAAAGTTCAAGACACCAAAGGAAACAAAGTTCAAAGTCTCCTTCTATCCTGTTCTCCCTCCCGAAAGCACCTAGCTCTATCCATTTCTGTGTGCTCTTCCAGAGATAGTTCATTTATATTCAAAAGAAATATTTACGTTATGTACTTGTATGTTTATATTCTTGTATTTCCCCCACTTCACAACACCCACCATGCCCCACGTTGGTTTTTCACTTAATGACTTGGAGCAGTTTTTTCCTTCATCTATAAAGCAGTTCATCATTCTTTTCATCTGGTCATCTAGCAGTCTGCTGAAGAGATGCCTTGATTTTACTTGGCTGGTCCCCTACTGATGAACTGCTATGCTGTTTCCATTATTCCAAGCACCATCTTCAGCAATTTTTTTTTGTCCCTCTGTTGATGCTATTAATAGAGAGGCACTATCAGCAGTGGTGTTTACGGAGACTGCTGGGACAAATCCAGGACCCCTGCAACCGAAAGCAAAAGGGCAGGTTGGAGGAAAGCACTGACGTCGGAGGTTTCAGGTCATGACCCACTGAGTCCAGGGTAGAGAGGAGGTGACAGCAAGGTGTGGGAGAGGAAAGCTCAGTGCATGGGGGTCAGGAAGCAGAAATAGGAGAAAAGCCAGAGAAGAAGGCGGCGGGGACCCGGTAGAGCTCCCAGCGCGTAGCCAGCGTGACCCCGCCAGGAACACTTGAGTATACCCTCGTAATCTCCTGGGCACCCCTCAAGCCAAGCTGATCGAGTTGATGTCAAGATTGAGCATCGCGGCATCGCTGCTGGGCACCTTGGCCCAGTCCTCTGGCTTTGATAGCGTTAGGACTGTCTGTCACAGGCGTGGGTCCCCTGCCCCCCCCCACTCCTCTTGCTCCTTCCTCTCTGCTCTGTTGGAAACCTTCTCCGCTGTCGTGGTTTGTGTCTAGGTATTCTTCCAAGCCTCGTGTAGTCATGGGGTGGACTCGTTTGTGATTAATTCATGATCCAGTGCTGGGATGGTGGGTGCGGGTGCTGCTGGGATTGTGGGTGTGAGTACTGCACCCAGCCTGGGGTAGAGAGCCTGAATGCAACATAAGGGAGACAGACTTTGCTCTGTGTAGCTACTCCTCACTTTTGCTCTTGCTGTCTCTCTGTTTTCCACTGTCATGAACCACTGCCCTCTGCCAGGTACAGCTCTGCCTTGGAGCCAGC
Organism: Myocastor coypus; assembly: GCA_004027025.1. Taxonomy (NCBI): domain Eukaryota; kingdom Metazoa; phylum Chordata; class Mammalia; order Rodentia; family Myocastoridae; genus Myocastor; species Myocastor coypus. The sequence goes on from PVJA010006725.1 coordinate 5,680, forward strand.
TGAGTATGGACTGAAACCTCCACTAACCGTGAGCTCAATCAACCTTTCCTCCAGAAAGGAAGAAAAAAAGTAACTAAGACATCTCCCTCTGTTCATCACCTCTGATCCACTGTACATCACTCCACACTTTCCTTCCTCCCCAAGGCTCCACCGTGGCCAGTGCAGTGGCCTCCTCCCTTGTGACGAAAATCAGACCCGGTCCCAGGTCGGTCTGAAGCCTTCAGCGGCTGGGAGGTGCTCAGACGGTAGAATCCGAAGTCCCTGTCACTGCCCCGTCCTGTCCCCACTGTGCTGACCATCAATCCCGTTCCTTCCCGTCTCCTAGAACTGCACAGATGGTGCCTCCTACCCAGAGCAACCTCCCACTCTCCACGGCAGGCAGCTCGCTGTACCTCTCTGACTCCACTCCCCTGACGTCTCTGCCTAAGTGCTACTTGCTCACCAAGGCCGGCATGACCCTCCTGCACCCCCGGCACTCTGTCATTAGGCCCTGCTCATTTTCCTACATGGCTTGTTGCTCTGTGCAATCAGCTATCTGCTGTGTTTGTTTAATGTCCGCTTTACCCACTAGCAGGGACTTACCCGAGGACAAAGATGCATGTCTTTGTCCCTACCCTGTCTTGTCCTCCTAATGGGGCCTGGTGGGCACTTACTGAATGAACATCCTGAAGTACGTTTTCCAGGCCCCACGCTCAGTACTGGTGTCCAAAAATGAATAGAACTCAGCAAGTGTCCAAACAGAAAACCTTTCCTGGCAACAGAAGCCCCAGAGAATGTCTAGAAGTGGGAGAGACTTTTCACCTGTGAGGGAGGAGGCAGGTCATTCTGGGCTGAGATAGGGCACAAAATGTGGGCATTTATTGTGTTTGGGGAAGTGTAGGCCAAGGAGGCTAGGACGTGGGTACGAGGAGTGCCAGGGCAGAGGTGAGCCGAAAGACTCTCTGAAGCCCCACTGTCACAGGTCAAAGCAGTGGAATGGTTTTGTTACTTTCTGTGCTTTTGTATTCCTTGCCTTTATCTCGGCACTGGGCATATGTCAAAAGCTCCATGAAAATCTTGGCATGAAGCAACAATCTTCAGTGCTACCTTGTCTTATGAATGGGAAGCAGACACTCTTAGGTTCCAAGCTACTCTCCCTACCTGCTTTATTCCCTGTAGTCACATTTGTTGGAAAAACCTTGCGTTAGTCAGTGGGAAATAAGCTATGCCACAAAACACCCTCCTTCCCAAACCCAGAAACTTAAGAAATTAAGAAATGTCTTTCTCCTTTTTGGTAATAATTTGGGGTGAATAGCTCGTCTTCCTGTAGTTGCTTGGAGACTCGAGTTCCTGCTCTTCTCCTTAGGGAGTTGTCAGCATCTCTATGGGTGAAGCTAGGTCTCAGCCATCTCTTGGCAAAGGCAGGAAAGGGAAAAGAGATCAAGGAGGACACAGCACCACAGTCTGAAAGACTGGCTTAGAGGAGCACGTGCCACTTCTGCTCCCCTCCCATTGGACAGAACTTGATCTGTTGCAAAGGAGGCTGGGAACTGTAGTCCAGCTGGGCTAACCACCCATAATTCTACTACTCCGGAAGAGGCAAAAATGGAGGAAGCTGAAGACCTGGCATGGTTTCATCACCCAGAGATTAAACCATGAACTCTGCTCTCTGCTACCAGCTCTGAGGGACAGGAATCTTGGGTTCCTCTGGTCTCTCCTCTTCTCCTGAACTGTGTTCTTAGCAGCCAGTGCCCCCCATATCCCTCTCTTGTCTTTCATTCCTGGCTGGTGATCCAGACTCCAACCTCAGCCCTATGGCTCAGTAAGAAGCCTACATCAGCAAAATAAACGCCGGAGACCAGGTTCCAGGGTCTCCTCAGGACTATGGAACCAGAGCAACTCTGAAGTACTTGAGAAGCACTTTTGAGATACAGAAGCAAGCTATTAATTATAAACTGTGAGCCTGTAATCCCAGCACTTGGGGGCTGAGGTAGGTGGATCGATGTGAGTTCAAGACCAGCCTGAACTACGTAGTGAGACCCTCTCTCAAAAAGAACAGCAACAACCATGGCAACAGAGCTATATACCAGTTATGCAGGCATTATTCCAGACCCCAAAGACTACCTGCCAGTATTCGACTTGTCCGACAGGGGTCACTGTATGCACCTAAAAGTAATAAAACTGCATGCAAAAATTCTGTAATCTAAACCCGATTTTTATTACAAATAATGTAACATCTCATTAATATTAAAGCTAATGATAGTTAATATTTATCGTGCTCTTACTGTGTCAGGCACTAGATAGCATCCACAAAGCAATGTGACCTCTGAGTTCCTTAGACTTCACTTCTCCAGGAGGGGAATACCATTATAAGCTCCATCTTCAAATAAAGAAATTGAGGCTTAGGGGGTTCCATGGCTTGACAGGGGCTGCACTAGCTACACAACAAAGCCAGGATTTGGTCCCAATTCTGTGTGACTCTGGGATCCTGCTTCATAATAAAGCTGCCAGCCTAAGCAGCAAAGAGTGCCTTTCACAGGAACCAGAAAGTGGGGCTATCCCTGGAAAACTACGAGGCATGCCACAGCTTCTTGGTCCTCGTGGCCCTCATGGTTCCTCTCTGCTCCCTGGCAATGGGGGCACCGAGGCCAGGCGTCCACAGCCAGAATCTCCCTTGCTGGTCTCTGCTCCTGCAGATAACAGGGCCCGCTCTGCTCTCGAGGGATGCTTGCTCTCCAACACAGTGGCCAGTGGCTGGAATCCTCTGTCTTATTGATCCCCTCCAGAGACTGGGCTGCTTCTCCCCTCTGACCTCTCCCCTGGCTGCTCTGGGGCTGAGCCCCCGCTCTCCCTCCTCCCCTCAGTGTCTCACTTTTCCAAAGCACACTTGATGTCACTGCATCCCTGAGCACTGGGGGAGCTGCTGGCTGGCACCTGAGGCCCCACATGGCCCAGCTCAGTCGGTGACCAGCTCTGTCTCCTCTCCAGCCCAATGGGTGCTCTCTCAGCTTCACAGAAGAAGGAGGGGGCAGAGGAAGGGCCCATGGATGAATAAATTCAGGTGGTTTCATAGTTTCTCTGACTTCCTGGAACTTCGCAATCCATGTCAGTGCAGCTCTGAAATCCTGTGGAGAAATCTGCTCAACTCTTGTTCAACTCCATCTTGCCTGCACTTCTTTGATCACTGGCAAAACAGGAAGGCAGGCGAGCATCCTGCAGATAGACTACTTTAAACAGCTCCTGCAGATGTCCACTCTCTCTGATCATCGGTCCCAGGGGAGATGTCTTAAGGCCGGACCCAAGGACCACCTTCCCCACACTCGACTCCCTCCTGAGGTCATTCAACTAGAATGCTCAACCTTCAGCGTTAGGTGGGGCCTTCTCCCTGAACTGTAAAGGCTGCCAGGAGGTCACGTGTAGGGCCACGTGCGGACTTCTCGTGTCTTCTCTCTGAACCTTAGGTTTCTCAGGGCAAGGGGCTTTCTCTCAGCCCATCTTTCTTTCTCACACATGGGCTGGCTCTTCATGGGTACCCTGGAAATAGCCATGGAGCCAGGCCTGGGAAAGGAGGCTCCGCCTTCCTCAGTCCTGTCCCACTCTGGTTCCCAAAGCAATCTTGAGGAGGGTGAGGGTCCACTTGCCCCTCCTCATCCCAGCGTGGCCCAGCCAGACTCTCTGGGCCTGATGAACAGGGTTCCCAGGAGCTCGGGATCAGGCAAAGTACACTCTGTTTGTTGCCTTGACCGGCTCTGTGTGTCCAGCCTAAGTGTCCCTTGGAAAAACACATCATCCATCATCTGCAGGCAGGGAGTGACACACAGACCCCAGACAAGCCTTCCTCGCTGTAGCAAGCTACCCCATCCTTCCCTGAGCTGAAGAGCTGCTGTTTATCAGAGGTCAGAAAGAACATGTCACAGGGCCACAGGGGACAGACCCGGTGCCAAGGGCAGTGAGGGGAGTGGCAGGGATAGCTTGTGGGGAGCCCAGGGACCTCGCTGGGTCTGAAAGGTGCCCTGCTTTCCCTGTCCTACAGCCTGCGGGTGAGGGCAGACGCTCAGGATGTCCAGGCCTTCTGGTAGGATAAGAAGCACTGGGTAGTAAAGCCTGCTGGTCTGCCACTCCCTGTGCTACTGTGTGTCTGGTGAGGTGAAGGTCTGTCACACAAGCGAGTGAGCAGAGACCCTCCAGGTGACTCTGACGCACACATGAGGCCCACGGCACCTGCCAGGTGGCTCTGTGGCTTGCACGCGCTCCTTCTCCACAGGCGCTTGCAAGACGTAGCTCCTCGGTCATGTGGTGGCACTGTTTCCGTCACTGCTGTGCAGAGGAGCAGGTGGAAGCCACGTGGCAGTCACAGGCTCTAGTGTGGTGGTCCACATCAGGAGCCCCTGGTGGAAGCCTGTCCCTGGCCCTGGGATGGCAATGGTGTGCATAGAGCCACCCATCGGTTCTGCCTGAGGGGGTAGGGGTGCCAGGTTGCAGAGGGTGACTTGCATGACCCAAGGTAGCAGAGTCAGATGTGGCATCTCAGCTGGCACACGCCTGTGGTGGGGGCACCCGGAAGCCTGTTCTGCTCCCCTCTCTCCGGATGCCCGTTCCCACTCAAGGCCTGTCCAGGTGATAGCCCACCTCTGTCTCCAGACTCATAAGGCTACAGCACAGAAAGCTTCCTAGCCTCAGCCCCTCTGTGGTGGCAGGGAGGAGGTGGCCGCTCACAGACGCTCCGGGTCCCTGTTCCACCAGCCCTACCTCATCTTTCCAAGGCCACCCCCCTGGAGAGTGGCCTCATGTTGTCCACTAAACACCTCCCACAGAGGAGGCCACAGCAGGCCTACTGCTATTCCAAATGCCATCTCTTCCAGCTATGCAGAGCTGTGGGAAGGAATCTTCCACTGTGGCACTGCCCTGAGGGGCCTGAATCAGCCTCCGCCTCTCCCAAACTGCCTTGGAGTGCAGTGCTGGGGCCCTGGGTCCTCCTGGCCCCCAGCAAATCACTTCCTCCCTCCTGGCCTTTGCATGCTCCTCTATGAGATGGGGACAGGGAGAGAGCTCTGCAGTGACCGCCGCTGTCTCACTTTCTGTCTCTGTGTCTCCCTGCCCCCTGCTCGCTCTGTCGCTTCTTCCTTCCAATTCCCTCCTCTGAGCGGCAGAACGCATCCACCCCAGGGTGCAGAGCAGCACAGAGGCCTCAGCCCAGCTGGCCTGCTGAGGCCAGCCCTGGAGGGCAAAGGTGCCTGTCCCTTCTGCCTGGTTCTGGCCTTCCTCTAGGTGAGCTCCTATTTCTGCAGGGATGAATACGCCTAGACAAAGGCAAGACTTCAGTGGCAGCCCCTGGCTGGCTGCACAGACCCTCTGGTGGCCCCTGTCACCTCCTGCATCAATGAGCCAAGAATAGACCTTCAGGCCGGGCTGTTAGGAGCTGGGAAGAGATGACCTTCCTCGGGGACCGCTTGTATTTGTCCTTCCTCTGTACATGCCCTGTTTGCCACTGCAAAGCCCCGGGGAACACAGGCGGTTGTCAGGCAGCTGCTCCAGGTGCCAACCCTGCTGAGGCTTCCTCTGGCAAAGTGGGGTTGCCATGCCGTCCCACTGCGCTCCGCCAAGCAGGTGTCTGGTCCTGATTGGGCCTCCCTTCCCTGCCCAGTCACCTTCCAAACCATTACCTGGGCCCGTAATGACAGGGCCTGCACTGATTTCCTCACCTGCACTGCACTGGCCCCTCCCTGCCCTTCCTCTCCACAGGGGACCGTGGAGGCAGAGAAAGAGCACTGGATGTGGTGTCACTGTCTTGCCACACTTGTGAGCCACCGGGAGGTTCAATCTCCAGCCTCACAAGTTCAGCTATTTCTCTTAAGAGAGGGAAAAAAAGAGATTCAGGCAGAGCAAGAGGGATAGCTCAGTGGTCTAAAGAGCCTGCTTAGGAAAGCTTGGGTGGCTGCAGGGACAGCAGTTCGATCCCTGGCACCACATGCTGCGCCAGCCTTGCCCTAAGGGCAGGCTGAGCCGGCCATAAAAACAAACAAACAAACAAACAAAAGTTCTGAAACAAGAAAAAAATAAAAATAAAATAAAATAATCTTAAAAAAAAAAAGAGGGGTGGGGACAAAGAGGGAGAGACAATGAGATAAAAGGGAGCAGAGCAGGGCAGCAAGGAGGGGCCAGAAAAAGCCAGCCCAGAGGAAGAGGGAGGTGAGAGGGCAGAGGAGAGTCCTCCCTTGAAAGCCTGTTGTCCCCCACCTCCAGCCCTGCTTCCCCAACCCCTGACTGCCTACAGTCACCCTCCTAACTGAGTGATCATGCCCTTCCTGGGGAGGTGACAGCCTCTTGCTCAGCATGACAGGGCATCTGCTTAAGATTCAGGGGCCTCTGACACGGGAGGCATCTCTGGCAAGCTGCTACTGAGGAAGGCCAGGAGGGCTGGCTGACAGAGGACAAATAGGCTGTCACCAGGAAGCCAGGGACCCCTGCTTTCCCCCTTCTGGCTCCCCAAGCATTCCAGGGCTCCGGGGAGCCAGCTGGGAAGGCCCGCTTAGCATTAACTCTGCATCTATTTCTCGACCTGCCTCCCTCTTCTCCCTCCCCTCTCCCCTCTCTGTCTCCCCAGGTCTTCGATTTCCTATTTGAGAACAGTTCTAGCCTGCCTGCGCCACTGCTACAATCCCGGCCTCTGTAAAAGCAAAGGCTGTTTTGAGCCTGTGAGTCAGAAACCAGCACTGGTTTTTATTAAAGGCAAAAGAGAAAGAAGCTGATATTTTAAAAGCAAAACACCCTGTCTATCATCCGCCAAGTGTGCCACGGGGCCTCGGACTGCTGAGATAATATTTAAAAGCAGACATGACCTGAGATAGCCCCCACCTGGTCCAGCCTCTGGTAGGGGCATCACTGCCCTGGGTGGCTTCCTCTTCCCCCCAGCCCACGTTTCTAGGTCACTCCCATCCTCCCCCGCCACCAGCCTGCAGGAAACACCACAGATTCCATTCCAGAGCAGGCAACTCCTTAATGAATAGGGTCACTGGAAACGGTCGGTCAGGAAGCATGTCTGGAAGGGTGCAGGAGTGAGGGGCTAACCTCCGGGGGTCTTATCTCTCTGAGCTCCAGGCAGAGAGGCACAGAGCCCAGCCAGCCCCTGGGTGGCACCTGCTGCTGTGATCCCCACCCCTGCCCCAGCCACTAGGGTCTGGCAGTCCTGAGTCTCTTTCTTCCCTCGCTCCTCCGCCCCACAAAGCTGTCTCCTTCCATAATTCTCTTCTCGTCGAGTCCATTAGCGTGCACCGGCAGGTTCTGCCAGCGTCGGTGGCATCTCCTTGTCCGGTTTATATTAGAAGAGAAAGCTCTGGCCTGTTTTCCCCTCACCTGGGGAAAGAGATGCTTCTCTTTTTCAAGACACGCTTAGCCTCGGATGAAGCCCACGAAAGATTTAAATTACAGTGAAATGTAGTCTCCTAGAGGCCAGTGTGGCCCAGAGTGCTGCTGGCTGAGGTGAGAGAGGCTGGGTTTTGGGCCCCTCAGGCAGCAGGGGGTTACTTTGTGTGCCTTGCGCTGGGCATTGGTAGCTGGTGTCCCAGGCTCCCCCTGCCTGGCCCAGCCTAGCACCCTCCCCAGCCTCCCTGCCTCCTCTTCTGCCACTGGCTTGATTCTTGCTGCTCCAGGTGAACTCTTATCCCACCTCCTGAAGTTCCCAGTCACAGCAGCCCTCGGTGGCGGCGGCACCATCTGACTCCTGCATCCCTGTTCCGGCAAGCAAACCTCTCCGCCCTCCTGCTGGGAGCGCTGCTCTGCACAGAGGATCCAGGCAAGCAAACCTCTCCGCCCTCCTGCTGGGAGCGCTGCTCTGCACAGAGGATCCAGCCGCAGCCCCTTCAAAGAGAGGCCCACGGTGCTCGGTGCAATGGCAAAGCTGCCTCGGTGCCGCCCAGGCCTGGGCTCGGAGTCACACAGCACTGTGCCAGCACCCGGAACTCCTCTGCTTCTCACACCCTACATCCACCCAGGGGTCCTGACCCTTCAAGACAGACCCGAGATTCTACCCATCCTCTGCAGCCCCTCTACAGCCACTTGGACTGCTGCCACTCTCTCCTCACTTGTCTCTACAAAGCAGGCAATGGCAGTTACGCCAGCCCCTCCGATCAGAACCATCCAGTGGCTCCCGCCTTGTTCAGAGTCATGGTGCCCACAGGACCTCGGGGATCTGGGTTGCGCCCCAGTCAGGACTTCTCCTTCTCCTCCCTTCCTTCCTTCCTTCCCTCCTTTCTTCCCTCCTTCCTTTCCCCTCCCTCCCTCCTTCTTTCCTCCCTCTCTTCTTCCTTCTTCCCTCCCTCTTTCTTTCCTCCCTTTCTTCCTCCCTCCCTCCTTCCTCCTTCCTTCCCACCCTCCCTCCATTCCCTCCCTCCTTCCCTCCCTCCTTCCCTCCCACCCCCTCCCTCCCCTGTCTTCCCTCACTCTCTCCCTATCTTCCCTCCCTTCCTTCCTCCTTTCATGCCCCTGAGCATGCCATTTGGAACCATAGTGGCCACCCCGCCTGTACTGTTGTCCTCTCTTTCCCTTCTCCTCTGGCGCAGCACTGATGACCATCTCAGATGCTCTGTGTTTCTTGGTTCCTTTCCCTCCACCAGCACTTCAGTTTACCTTTGCAGAGTGAGTTGACTTGTGTTCCTAATAAAGATGACGTCCAAGTGCCCACCCTGCTTTTAGAAAAAGGGTCAGGGCCAGCCTGACAGCTCAGCAGACTGAAGTGCCTGCTTAGGCAGATACAGGGGGGCCGGGGTTCAATCCCAGCGTGTTGTGTGGGTGTGATGAGAGGGTGATTGAGGCTGGGCATGGTGACGCTCACCTGTAACTCCACTGCTTGGGAAGCTGAAAACAGGAGGATCACTAGGAGTCTAATCTGTGCAGTGAGACCCTGTGCTAAATACATTTTTAAAAAGAAAGGAGTCTTTATAGATGTGGTTTAGCTAATAAGGGTTTCAAGATGAATCTGTCTTGGATTTAGTGTGGACCCTAAGTGCAGTGCGTGGAACCTTACCAAAAAAAAAAAAAAAAAAAAATATATATATATATATATATATATATATATATATATATATATATATTTAAGACATAGAAACTCAGGGAAGAAGACCAGACTTTGGAATTATGCTCCGAGGAATAATACCAGGACTGGAAGCAGAAATAGGTAAGGGCCACACCCTCTAGCCTTGAGAGGGGTTGTCCCTGGACCAGCATATGTTGACCCCAGGCCAGCGACCTCCCGATCTGTAGCAAGTACATTTCAGTAGCTGTAAGGTGCAGAGGCTGTGCTAGCTGACCGTATCATCCCCAGGTCCAAGGCAAGGTCCTGGTGGTGCCCGCACATGCCAGACAGGTGGGCCCCAGGTTTCCACACACGCTGTCCACCAGGTTCTGTACGGGACAGGGACGCCGCGTCCCCCTCCTCCCAGATCATGCGCAGAAGCAAGACTCTCCCCCAGGCTGGTCTCCAACCCTGCGCAGGAGCAGCTGGAACCCCGCAACCCATGCTTCCTCGTTCACAAGATAGTGGAAGAAAATTCTGTATCCCAGAGAGGCTGGGGGAATCAGATGGATGTAATAGGCATTAATTAAATATAATCTTTCTTCCCCACGCCCAAGGATACCCCTCATTTCCAAAATAGGGGGAATGCCTAAGCTTGTCTGCTTCGGAGAGCCGTTCCTTATGATTTTTTTTTTTTAAATCAAACACCATTTAATGATATGGAGAATATCCGTGCTGTATTGCTAAGCCGGGAAAGCTGCTGACAAGGTAGCTTGTGCATTAGCTGTGCCTGTAATAAGTGGGCACCGAGGTAGAGCACTGGGCCAAGAAGCACGCCTCGCTCAAGGGCTTGGACTCCAGAATCCAAATCATTCTCTGACTTTGACTTTGATCTCGGCCCCCACGGAGCCCACCCAGCATGGGCTTAGGGAAACCCTCCTGCCTGACTGCTCGCCCTCCGTCTCTTCTCCAGGAGTCCCCTCTCGGTCTTTCCAAGTCTCCTTTATTATTTTCTTTGGTAATGCCTTGTAAACTTCTCCATAAAAGTCAAGCACACCCCTTGCGAGGCTTATTCCTAGACATACCCCTCAGGTTGCCGAGCTGTCCCGAGGGAGGTCTTTTCATTACGGGTCTGAGCAGGTTATTACTGGTGAACAGGAGTACCACTGAGGTGTGTGTATTAACCTTCCAAGGGGCAGCCGTAGAGAGCTCTTACTCATTTGTGGAGACTGTAGAGAGTCTAGGATTTTCTTTTTTTTTTTTTTTTTAATTTTATTTATTTATTTATTTTCTTGTTTCAGAACCTTTGTTTATTCACTCATTTTTATGGCCGGCTCAGCCCGCCCCAAGGGCAGGGCTGGCGCAGCATGTGGTGCCGGGGATCGAAGAGAGTCTAGGATTTTCTATGTAACACAAAAATGAAGGCAGATCTGTTTCTGTCTAAGTCTTATGTGTTCACGTACTTTTCTCTCTCCCTATCACATTGACTAGGATTTCAGGTTTAATGAGTCGCAAAGTCAGTAATAAAAAGCATCTTCCTCTTGTCCCTGACACCAGCAAAGCTGTGTCCAAAGCTTCATGCCGGAACATAAACTCTGCTCAAATGTTTGCAGTACTTTATCAGATTAGCAAAATTCTCTAATTTTCCTCTTTGGCCAAACAGAGTTAAGTTTGTTCGGCTCATGAAGTTGGACTGCGACTGTTACGAAGTCCGCTTCCTGTGCCTTTTGAGGTGAGCCTCTTAACTTTCTCCTAGAATGGGCGAGTATGCTGACTTAATAGAATTTTTCTGACATTGAACTAACCCTGCATTCCGGGGTTAAGCATTATGTGACCATGCTGTACTTTAAAGACTGCAGTGCTAGAGTTCCTTAGCCAATATTTTCTTTAGAATTTTCCTCTCCCAATTAAAAAGCGAGTGCTTTTCTTCTTGTTTGGGGGCCGTTTGAGTTGAAGTGGTGCTGTGGGCCCCAGGTAACACCCGACACATTTTTAGACACCGGTCATCCCTGGCAGCTGTCTGTGTCTTCTTTGGCTTCAGCAAGTGCAGCTTCAACCAACTGCAGGATGAAACTATTTGAAAAGCTTATTTCTGTATTTAACACATGTGAGCACTTTTTTCTGGTCATTGCCTTCCAAACAATACATCAGAACAGCTACTTACATGGTCCTTACCCTGCACTGGGCATTATGATAATCCAGAGATGGTCGAAAGCATACAGTGGGGGTGTTCTAGGTTGTCAGCAAACACTGTATCATTATACATAAGGCTCTTGAGGGACCACGAATTTTGATGTCAGCAGAAAGCCTTAGAACTAATGCCCCCAGGGACACTGTATCTCAAAGGTCTTCTAGTTTGGCTTGAGAGGGGATTCAGCCTGACTGGAAGAGCCCTTGGAGGATCTGCATGGGATAGTGTGAAAGATGCCTAGCCCGAGAAGGGCTGGAATCCGAGCCCTCCATGATGCTGGCAGGGTCACAGAGCCAGGTGCCCTGTCAGGCACTGGGGTGAGCCCCAGCTGACACTGATGTGCAGCCTCACTCCCAACCTATGGGCCGGGCAGAGTTGGGCTGGTTCATCCCTATTGAGCTGGCTCATCCCTATGACCAGCAGCAAGACTTTCTTTCCCTGAGGAGAGGCTGTATCAGGTAGTGGTATCCATGGCAACCAAGTAAGAATGTGTGTCCTGTTCTCTGTCATCAGCTGCAGGAGGACCTGGGTGGTGGCTGGTGTGTGTGTGTGTGTGTGTGTGTGTGTGTGTGTGTGTGTAGGGGGTTATGGCTGGATCCTAAAGTGATAAAGATAACTTATTTCTAGCCAAGTTGCTCTAACATGAAATCAATAAGAAATACAATTTTTATCTCTGGATACCATTTTGCTGTCCAGGACCATGGCACATTCCTGGGTTTACCCATAAGCACCTTGAAATACAAGAGAACCTTTGCCTGAAGACCTCAGGCAGGCTGGGATGGGAGAGGGAACCTTGACGTTGAAGTACGAGGCCTGGATTCAAAGCTTCACCCTCCATGGGCTCTTGGGGATTTGGGGCCCTCCATGGCTTCCTGTGGGGAGCACAAATGGTGATGTCACCCAAGGGAGAGACCCGATAACCGGTGGCAGGCATCTGGCTCTTCGTAGGTGCTCCTCGCACACCTGACCAGGCCTGGTGCTCCGGAGCAGGGCATCTGAAGATTTCTCAGTGGGAACCATGTGTCCTTGCTGCATGTTGGCAGGGTGGGGGCTGTGCTAGGCAGTGGACTCTGAGGCCTTGGGGTGGCCCGGAGGGGGCCACCTGCGTGACACCGCTGCCCATTCCTCCTTGCGTTCCCCTCCTCCACCAGCCATCTGTGCAGACCCCCTGGCTCTCAGGAGTTCTCTGTCACACACACATCCTCCTGCCGAGTCGCTCATGCACCTGCCCACCCACCTTGCAGTCCATACCATACACCTCCCCCTTCTACCCATCCAGTCACTTCTCTATTATTAATAGTGATGCTACAGCTGAGAGCCAACCCAGGACATCTGGCTCTGGAGGGCACCAAGTGACGACCCTGCACCAACCACCCCGTGCCCTTTCCTCCCTGTATCTGTCCTCCCATCCATCACTGACCTTCCCCCCTGCTCTGTCCACTCACACCCCACTCACCCTCTCACTTGTCCTCTGCCATCTCATCCATCTTCATTCCTAGCCAGCTACCCACTCCCCAACCTACTCTTCCATCCGCCATAAATCCACCCACCCCCAACCCTGCGTTGCCCTACAGGGCGTTTCTGCTCTGACTGCACCTTTATCTGACAACCAGCTTCCGAGCACCTGCTATTCTAATGAATGCCACCTGGCCCTTAGGAGTGAGTGGGAGACAGGGAGATGATCCTATGGGTGCGGTGCTGAAGGAGAAGGAAGCCACGGCGCTCTGGATGCTGACGGGAGGGGCCACGACCCCGTCTGCAGACCCAGGACGAGACCCTGAGACTTTAGACTGGTTCAGGTCGAGGGTGTGACGGAGCCTCCTACACAAAAGGAGAGACCCAGCTCTCTCCTGACTGGAGCAGTACTGGGAAGAAGTAGTCCCTGCTAGCACCAGCTCAGCCCCCTCAGCATCCCCAAGTGCCCAGGACAGTTTCATTCAGGGCCTGGCCAGGTCGCGGGTGTTGAGCAGACCTCAGAGCAGAGACTTCCGTAAGAGAGAAGTCCACATCCAAGGCTCCCTTAAGCCACTGGTTGCTTGGCTCCTCCCCCAAGCCTCTCCCCGCCCCCGCCTGCCTCCCACTCGCTATGCTATGCACTCACCACGCATTTGCAAGTTCTGATTGAACAAACACTGGCTGGGGCACCGTGAACCCAAATAATTGTGTGCCTGTCAGCAGTACATGTTAATTGGCAAGCTGGAGAGTCCGCGGGACGGGCCACAAGGGAGAGGCCAATTACTCCGTGTACCTGTTTGAAAGGCTCAGGTTCCCGAGTCCTGACTGGCATTAGAACACACAGGATTGGTCCGAGGTATTGATTTTCTTCCCGCCTCAGTTGATGGGCTCATTAATTGACAATTACCTTTTTCCCTGTGTTGGGAGAATTGACAACTACGACCCGAAGCATTCAAGTTTCATTTGAACCAGGCTAAGCCTGTACCTGTTTAACCTATAACAAGTCCCAGTGGGCAGCTCTAGAGGCAGGGCGATCTGGTGCTCTGAGAGGGCAGTAGCAGCGCTGGCCCTGAGCACAGGGCCAAAGGCCAAAGGGTGGAGAGGCCAGGTGGCCGAGGCTGGCGCTGAAATCCTCCCCTTTGGCTCCAGTGAGTCGGTAGGACAGAACAGTCGGTGTCCTGAGCACCTACTACAGCATGTCTTCCTAACTTCGCTCTCCATAAACTTTGAGTATCACAAAGCTGCCACATGTCTGTTCTATACTGAGTGTGCTTTATGTATAAAAAGAGTTATATGGGTCTGGGGAGATAGCCTGGTGGTCTAAGCGCCTGCCTCGCAAGTGGAAGGACCTTGATTTGATCCCCAGTACTACATCCCTTGCCAAACACCGAAATCAGGCGTGGTGGTGCAAGGCCGTAATCCCAGCTCTGGGGAGGCTGAGACAGGAGGATCACTACGAGTCCAAGTTGAATAGTGAGATCCTGTACCAAGTAAGTGAATCAATAAATAAGAGTGATTTTTTTTTTGGTGCTCCCCTCAAAGAATTGCCTCTTTGGGGAGTAGTACTTGAAACTGAACCAAGGGGGCGCTCTACCTCCGAGCTACATCCACAGACTCTGTTTTTCTTTTTTTTTTGTACAGGGTCTCACTACTGACTGATAGTAGAGATCATCCTGCTTGTACCTCCTGAGTGCTAGGCTTACAGGCATGTGCCGCCACACCTGGTCTCCATCACGGGCTCAGCGTGCTTAAGAGTGCGCCGGCTCCACAGGCGGGACCAGGAACGGAACCCTGGTCCCTGTGCTTCCCTAAGCAAGCGCTTAATCCACTGAGCTATACTGCCAGCCCTCACAGACCCTTTTTCTTTTAAGATAGAATCCCACTAGGTGGGCCTGGCTGGCCGCAAACTCACTCTTTGGAGGGGAGTATGGCCCTCATGGAGAGTCAGTGGCGTAAGGAGACTAAGGCAGGAGCCAGGCAGATGGGTTTGGCTTGGGACTGAGGGTCCCCTTCCCTCAGATATGTTGGGCCAGGATTGTGGTGCCTGGTCAAGGTCAAGGGCTTGGGCATCGGGCCTGGCTGCAGGACTCTGTTTACTAATTTACTATTTGGCCCAACCTCTCTGGACCTCAGTGTCTTCACCTGTCAACAGCTAGAAGCACCATTCATCTTATGTCAGATTGTAGTGACAGTTCCATGGTTTATGGAGCGCTTGGTACACAGTACAGAAGCTGCTGCTGTCACTCGTTACAGGAGTGCTGGCTGACAGGCAGAGGCCCCTTGGGGTGCTCCCTGCTCCTCAAAAAATGGGCCATGCCATCGTGGTCTTGATGGCCTTGGCCTGGCCCTTGTTGAGGGCCGATGCTATGTGAACCGCCAGCGCTTGGTTAGGTTGCCTCCAACTCTGAGCAGAGCAGGCAACGGAAGGAAAATTTGGCAACAGCAAGGCTGCCCAGGAGTGCCCGGGGGCCACCTGTCCCTTGAGAATGCCTTGTCTGGTCGCCAAGAGGAAATTGCTATTTTAGCCCCTGCAGATGTCTGAGTAACTTCAGAGACATTCTCGAACGTCCACCACTCCGAAGCACCTCTGCCAGGCTATCTGGCAGGCTGACCCTGGATGCCCAAGGAGGCCAGTGTGAGGAAAATCCCAGGACTCAATGTCTGACTGGGTTTGAATCCCAGCCCTGCGCTGGAGCAGCCAGAAATTTGGGAAATTAAAAGCAAACTCTGCAGGTTGTCCTGGGAGGGCTGTGTCCTCTGGGGCCCTCAAGGTCATGGAGCACTGCTGATCCTCTTCAGACTGCTCTGGAGGCCAAGCCCTGAGGAGTCCACATGCCTGTGGGGCTTGGGGAAAACGCAGGAGTAGCACTGAGACAGAGAGGAGCCGCTCCGAGCTGCGCTGACCGCTCCAGCTTCCAACTTTTCCCCCCTCCCATCCCAGGCCCGTGGGCTTTGTGTAGCTGGGCCCTGCAGGGGGCAATTTCAGCCCCTGGAGCTGAGGCTGGGCGCCTTCCCTTCGCTGGCTGTGGCCTAGCAGTTTTAGGGACAGTCCACATGCCCACCTTGTGCCAGGGATGACCTTTCATAGCCCCAGCTTGGCCAGGGGGACAGTGATGAGGAACAAAGGCCCTCACTGCATAAAGAGGTTGCCTGGTGGATTCCTGTGGCAGGCGCCTGGGGATACCTGAAAGAGGCCCAGCTTAGTTCCTGCCCTGCTCATAGCAATGGAGGCCACAGGGGCCCTGCAGGATTTGCCAGGACCCTGTGCCTCCTGCTCACATGGAGACACCAGCAGGACGAGGAATTGTGCAGGGGAGACAGACAGACAGGAGGAGACGCAGGAGCACTATGCAAAGCGTGCACAGGGCCAGGATGGGAGGGATAAGCGCTGTCCCGGCTCAGCCCAAGGAAGGAGGCAGGGCAGCCCCGGATCACCCCCTATGTGTTGCATGATTGCTGTGTCCCAGGTAGGAGGTCTCAGGTTGCTTCCTGCAGGTATGACCTTGGGGCAGTGTCCTGCCCCTTCCTGCCATTATCTCTCTGGAGATGTCTAGGTCCCTCCCTCAGGTTGGAGGAAGGGCTTCAGGCATCTGACCTGCCAGGCTGACCCTGGATGCCCAAGGAGGCCAATGTGAGGAAAACTCCAGTGTCAGGGACCTGCTGGGCATTGCTCCAGGCTGGACCCTGGGCTGACCTCTTGTCCCTGGTAAACACATGGACAGTAACAGCTAGGGAACTTTGGGGCTTGGTGGCTTCCTTGAGGCCCTGATGCTGGTGGCAGGCCTTCCGTGTCCTCTGCAGGGATGCATGGCTCCTTTGTCTCAGGTTTTCCTTCATGGGCACTTTTCCTCATGGCCTGTAAGGGAGGCTATTAGGGCCATGCTCACTCCATGGGAGGGAGGGCTACCCAAGGACTCTAAGTTTGAATGTGTCCCCCAGTTTATGAATTAGGAGTCTGATCCCTAAACTCATGTGTTCATTATTTTTAGAGGTGGGACAAACCGTGAGGGCAGGTCATGAGCACTGGCTGCGACAGGGTTTTTCACACACTCTGTCTGTCTCTTGTGTATGCCTGCACCATGCCACAATGCCACGTGCTGGGACTTCCCACACTCCAGGACGGGAGCCAGAAACCTTCCATCTTTTGTAAGTCACCTAGCCTCGTGATATTTTGTTATGGCAACAGAAGACAGACCAAGCCAGTGGCAAAGAACCAGAGCTTTGGGGCCAGCTGCCAGGTTTAAGTCCCAGCTCTGACATTAACATTTGATTCTCAGCAAATGATGTGGCCCCTCCGGGCCGTGGCTTCCTTACCTATAAGTGGAGATGACATCAGAACCTCAGCCACAGGCTTGTTATGAGGATTAAATGCCCAAACATTGCTTTTTCTGGGACTTCACAGCCCTCCAGCGGATGAGAAGTCCCAGGTGCTGGCTCTGCAGAACTCTTAGGGCAGCAGGATATGATGGTGTGAGTCACACTAGCAGTAGGCAGTGCACAGAAGGGGCTCAGGGCGTAAGGGGTGGGGGAAAGCAGTCCTGCAGGAAGGCTGCGACTCGACATTCGGAAGAGAAGATACAAAAGGAGAACAAGAATCAGGTGGTCCTGAGGCTGAGCCAGCCACAGGGCAAACAACATGGGCTGCGCAGGAAAGAACGAGCCAGAGGGGTTTCCCAAGGATGGGGCAGGGGCAGGAAGCAGGGTAGGGTGGGTACTAGCAGGAGCACCCAGGGCAGGGCCACGCTGGCTGCTGGCCTGCAAGGCTTCACAGTCTCCTTACCGTGCCCTGTGAGAGGTAGGGTGCGCTGGGGTTTATAAACAGCCCCAGGGAGGGTGGCTTGGTGCCTAGGTATGACCTGGGAAGTGGTAGCATAGGTGTCAACTCTGTGGGCAGAGCTTGTGACTTTCCTGGTGGCCCAGGCCTGTCACCTACCCCTCCTCATGTCACAAGCAAAGAGAGAAGAATCATGGAGGATGAGAGAAATAAGCTCAGAACTGGGCATTCCCCCAAGATCCGGAGAACTGGAGAGGACCACTGCAGTCACCAAGAAAGGGCTGTGACCTTGACATGTAGCTCATCCTAGCACAGCTGAGGCCCTGGCCCAGGGGCCACGTGTCCTCTTTAGATGGACAACTTACAATAAATAAATAAGTAAGTAAGAATGATACTGAAGATTAAATCCACCGTCTTTGCCCTGAGCTAGATCTCCAACCCGTTTATTCTGAGACAGGGTCTTACTAATTCCTAAATTGCTCTGGCCAGGCTCAAACTTACAATCTGCCTGCCTCAGCCTCCCAGAGTGCTGTCCTTAAAGATGTGTACCACCGCACCCCAGTGCATGGACCACCACGCCCCAGTGTGTGGCATCAATGTCTAACGCTGTGTGTCAGCCAAAATTAACTTCAAGAACTTTAAGGAAAATCAAGGCCCAGGCCTTGGGGGTCTGTGTCAGGGGCTCTGCATGAACCATGTTCAAGGCTCCCCCATGCTGAGAGCCACAGCTTCCAAGGGAGCCTGGGAGCCTGGGAGCCATCCGCAGATCCTCTGAGCCCTCCCTCGAAGCTCTGGCTTCCTTTTAACTCCTGTCCAGTAAAAGGGCACTGAACGCAGATCAAATGTGCCCTCCCCCAAGGCCGAAGCACGGATGGCATGGGGAAGGCACTGCCAGCCTTGGGGCCTAGGAGCCTGGGGGCTGGGCTGAGTCCCAACCTCATGTCTGCCGGCCCAGCCTCGGTGGTTTTTGTGTGCCCCTGTCCCGACTGGCACTGCTCCTGCGTCTTCTCGCCCAATGCTAGCCCAGGCCCCACAGGGATTTTTATTGCCCATGTTATGCTCCAACAGGAGCCTTCAATGCTTGTGGTCATAATTTTTAAATATTAAATTACATCGAGCATTAAGGGCCATGTTTTCCGTAAGAAGACAGGTTAATTGCACCCTTCATCTTTAATTTTGAGACTGAAGCCGCTCTCCCATTTAGCTCTAATTGGTAGCGTTCCGACCGCCCTCGCCGACCTCAGAAGGCTTTGACATGGTTTAGAAAGGCTTTTATGGAAGCCCCTCTTCCTTGCGCCTTGCACATTTAATAGATTTGTATTTCCTCCGTCCTCTTCTCTTCTGTGGAGATATTTCAAAACCACACCAGGGTTTGCAGGGAATAAATGTCTCCTCTCCGGCAAATATTTTCTTTTTTAAATAGCGATCAGCAAAAGAGGATTAATTTCCTCCTATTCTCACACACACACACACACACACACACACACACACACACACACGCCCACACACACACACACACGCGCACACACACACACACACACACACGCACGCACACGCACCCTTTATTTGCTGTGCTCCATTTTTGTCAGAGGTTTTAGGCCTTTCTTCTGTAGCCAGACTCCATTAGTCTGCTAACACTCTTGCTCTTATTAAAGAGGTACTACTGAAACAGACCTTAGGAGAGCCCCCAGCCCCACCCCAGTCACTCACAGAAATAGCATCACCATAAGACAGCTGTATGTGTCAGGCGAGAACACTCCCTGTGGCGCAGGGGGACGGGGTAGTAATGAGCCCCCTGTCCCTGGGAGTGTTCAAGCAGTTTGGAGGCAGTGCATCAAGCATATTTTAGAGGCAAATAGGACATAAGGTCAAAGAGGTTTTAGGACAAAAAGACCTGGGTTAAGCCCCTACCACTTCCTGAACCTGTGGCAACTTATGCACCGCCTTCCACTTCAGTTTCCTATGGCAGAGTTAATAATACTTGCTGCATAAAGCCAAGGTAGGACGGAGAGAGGTAGTGCCCGGCCCTGGGCAAGTGCATGGTAAATACAGGTTATTGTTGCTAAATGTTGCAGGCAGCTGCTGGCTTTGGGAGAGTAGCAGTGGGAGAACAGGGGAGGAATCGACCCAGGGAACCTTCAGCTGCCTTTGACTCTCAGAAATCACTACTAACTCAGAGTTTACAAACTGCTTTCACGCTCAGAATGGAGGCTCAGAGAGGAGAAGTCACTTACTTTGAGCCACACAGCACACGGAGGCAGCCATCTGAGCCCAGATGCATCATCCCCCCCATTTCTGCTGCTTCTGTGAAGCACGGTGGCCTACCTCTTCTGTGGCCCCTCTGCTTGGTCCCCAGGACAGGCTCCCATCCCCAAGGCAATGTTTGGTCAATTCAAATATAGGACGTGGAACTTTTCCTTTTCCTTCCAAGGAATGGGCTAATCAAGAAACTAACTCTAATGCTATCGCTGTCGTTAATGCCAATGCAGATTCTAATGCTAACTCTAACGCTATCGCTAACGCTAATGCTAACGTTATTACTAGCGCTAATTCTAACACTAATGCTAACACTTGTTTCTTGTGACAGCCTTAGAATTTTAACTTGATACAGGAACATCATCGCTCTATATTCATTAAATCCCACGTTAGCTTCTTTTAAAAATGTCTCCAGGTAATCATAGAAGATGAGTTCGCATGAAGTAAGTCATTTGGGGAAGAAGTTTTGCTCAGTAGGTTTTCCTGGGTGTCGTTATGGGCTGGGCTGGCTGGCCCTGGCCCTGTCTTCCCTCTCTCTGGTCTGGGGCCTGAGGATGCATTTGAAGCAGCAGGTTTCCAGCCATCTGGGTGCCTCTGGAGACAGATGCCCAACCTGGTCAGGCTTTCACTCCAGTACTACGATCCTGGATTTCTGGTGATCAGAAGAAAGAAAGGAATAGGTGGGTTGGGGGACAGGAAAGGGACAGTGGAGGACACAGGAAGGCAGGCAGGAAGAGCCTGACTCCCAGGGTTGGGAGTCAAGGACCCTGAACCATAGATCTAACCCGGTTCTTTGCTGAGTTGGATCCACCTAAAGGCAGAAATCTCAGCTACAGCCCCACTGTATGCCTGCACTTTCATTTTTAGTTTTGGTTTTGCGAGAGACAGGGTCCTGCCATGTAGCGCAGGCTGGCTTCTAACTCACCATGCAGCTCGGGCTGGCTGCAAACTTGGGATCCACCTGCTGCCTCAGCCTCCTGACAGCTGGGATTCTGGTGTGGTGGCTGAGTTGGAACCAAGCTCCAAGAAGTCCCTGCGGCACACCATCCCAATCATGGCAGCCTTGGGTCATGGCAGCCCTGCCATCTCCAGGTCTGGGCACCAGAGGACAGCAACTGTGTGCAGTGCCATCCAACCTGCCAGAAGCCCAGCATCTCATTTAACCGTAACCACCACTCCTCAAGGTGGCTGTCACTGTCTCCACCTGAGAGCTGAGGCGGCTGGGCTCAGAACCGTCAGCTGGGAGCGAGCGACAGAGCCCCTTGCCTTGTGGCCCTGCTCTGTTCCAGGGGGACGTCAGCTTCCCACATGGTCTGTTTGCTTCTCTGAGATACAGGAACTGGCGCCCCATTCCCAACCTGACAAATTTACACAGAAGGCTTGAGTAAAAGGGCTATAAAATTCTTGGGAGCATCGGAAGCCCCATAAAAATGCAAGACCCCAAACTAATGCCATTATAAAACGTAGACAAATTCTTTAGCTTGGGGCTCTTTTTTCTCTTTAAAGCAGTAAAACTCGATCTGAAAGAGTCTTTGCAGCCACAACTGATGATGAGACATTTATGGATTACAGACACAATCACTCAAACATTTTCCTTTGCAACCTTCTCTGATTTCTCTGATGGAGCCAGAGAAACAAAACCAGTCCCAGCCCACGAGGCATGTAGGGAGGAGGCAGAGAGTTCAAAAACAGTCACTCCCCAGGGGGGAAAGGGCTGGATGGGAGCAGGGTCCCACAACCAGAAGGGACTGAGGCAGACCCATGCTGGCCAGGAGGATAGTCAGGCTCTGCTTTGGGTACTTTTCAATGGAAATCCTTGCTCTTCCCTTCCGAGCTGTGTGACTTGGGTGATATTCTTGACTTCTCTATGCCAGAATTTCTCTTTCATAAAAGAGAAATTATAGCAAGCCATCACATGTTCTTACCTGCAAATATTTCATGAGCCATGGGCCCTTTGGAAGCTGACAGAGCTTATAGATTCCACCCCCCCACCCCCAGAAAATGTAGTTTTTCAATGCATGCAATAAAATACTAATTATATGAAAATAGTATCAAAATATTAAAAACACAAATTTGTAAGTTAGCAGTATACATGCTTCTTTATTAAGACTTTAAATAATAGGTTAGTCTAATGAGTACCATAATTTCAAAGTGGCGCTAGGCATGAGTGGTTTTGTGACATGTGTGACAACCTAGCAGGATGGGAATTTATCTGTTATTTCTGCTAATCATATACAACTATAGAAAA
Source organism: Myocastor coypus (assembly GCA_004027025.1). Lineage (NCBI taxonomy): Eukaryota > Metazoa > Chordata > Mammalia > Rodentia > Myocastoridae > Myocastor > Myocastor coypus. The sequence continues at coordinate 27,593 of PVJA010006725.1, forward strand.
TGCTCAGTTTCAGCAAGAATCAGCAAACACAGCGATACCATTTTTCTCTGCCAAGTTCTGCCCCTCCCTAAGTCAGGAGGGCCCGTGGCCCAGGTAAACAAGGCCCATCCTAAGGACACTTGAGGGAGGTGTTTAACAAGTTCATTCATTGTCTATTTTTTAAAACCATTTCTGTTACCACAGAGGTCACAGACCCAAGGTTAGGGACAGGTCCTTGGCCTGCCTCACACCACCTGTATTTTCTTCTTTGATCCTTGCCAAGGCCCTTGCACCCAGCCTGCATTTCCCCTGTTTTACTGATGAAGACACAGAGCTTCCAAGGCAAGAAGCTTCTGGGCCAGGTTTGGAGAGAGAACAGGGTGGAGAGAGTTCAACCTCAAGCCCATCTCAAGGCCAGAAGCCTCCACTGCGAAGAGCATTTCCTGCTGAACCAGACAGTGCCAAGCACTGGCTCCCTCGGCTGTATGACTTTTGTGCACCTTGGCCCTGTCGGGACAACTGTCAGTCATCCTCCCATTCACGCACCAAGCATACGCAGAGCACCCGAGGTATGCAGCGCTGCAGGTAAAGGCCAAGTGGCACACACCCCAACTGTCACAGATGCCCATGCATGAGAGTAATGCATGCCAGCATGCCCTGGGCATAACTGAGCACTGCTGAGAGCTCCAGGAGCTCCCAGGAGGGAGGTTGGTTTTCTTGGGGATGAGCCCTGAGACATCCAGGGCTGGCATTTTTCAAGGTTGTGCCACAGAAGATAAAGGGTGCTCAGCAGGCAGAAAAGTGAGGTGTCCAGAGCTGGAGGAGACCATGTTGAGTACTTAGCACTTGCTTCCCAGAGATGACCAGGTGGGATGGCAGGAGTGTCACCTGTCATCCTATTTCATTTCTGGGCAGTCCTCTTAGGCAGGCCACAGCACCCTCTCTAACAGTGGAGAAAACGAGGTTGAGAGTGGCTTGGAGATTTGCCCACAGTCCTACGGCTGGAGTGGTGCAGCCAGGTTGCCCCTGGAGCTGGTGGCTGCAGGAGACCCAGAGCAGGGACTCGACCTGGTGATCTGAGTCCAGAAGGACTAACAGGGAAAGGGTATAGGAGCTTGTTGTGGTTTGTGTCTAGTTGTCCCCCTCAAAGCCTCATGCAAGCATGGGGCAGGGACTTCTAGAGTTTGAGACTTGACTTGTGAGGCACTGGGATTATGTGTTTTAGTACTGATGGGATTATGGGTCTGAGTACTGCTGGGAATTATAGGTGTGGCCTGAGGTGGATAGGCTAAGGCAGAGAGCCTGATGCCTGATGTAATTTAAAGAGAGACAGAGAGACAGACTTGTGCTGTTGCTCTCTGTTCCCATGGTTATTCCGTTGCCTCTGTCATGATTGTTGCTGTTCTGCCGCCATGAACTGCTGCTCTCTGCCATGTGCCTCTCTGCCTTGGAGCCAGCTGAGTATGGGCTGAAACCTCCAGGAACTGTGAGCTAAATAAAACTTTCCTTCCTTCATTTTGGGTGTCAGGTATTTGTCCCAGCAATGAGTAAAAAGTGCCTAAAATGGAGCAGGAGAGCCATGGCAGAGAGTGTCACCCTGAAGGATGTGCAACCCTGCTGACTGCTGGCTATCATCTTGGTCCTAAGGGCTCACCTGGCCCTGTGTCCCCATCCACTGTGGTGTAGATTGTCACTCAGCCCTTGGGTCTCAGGGTCTGTTTCCTATCCCAGCCAAAGCACCACTAAGCACCTGATGTGGGTGCAAGCCCTTGGCAGGTCTTGTGACTCCAGTTCCGCTGCCAGTTGGAAACAATCACACAAGAGGGACTCCAGGCAACCTGCTTGGAAAAAGACAAGACACCCAGTGGCACCCAGCCCAGACTGCAGAATCAGGAGCAAATACAGGCTATCACCTTCGAAAGTCACTCAGTCGTAGGATGCCGCACCACACAGCCATCATTCCAGAAGCCATGGCCACTTGGAGCAAATCTGCACATGGAGTTCAGTTTAATGACTGAGTTCCCCCAGCCCAGCCCAATTTCCCTGGAAATGCATAAGTGTCCTCTGTGTTGGACCACGATGCGGGGACCCACTGGGTCTCCACTGTGGGGACAACTGGGGTCTCCGATGGAAGCTGGAAGCAAGCAGCCTCCCATCCACAGCAGGTGCATCTGTTTCACTGCCATGGCTCTTGCTGGTCACCCTCCAGTGCTGCTGATGGAGGCAGCTGCCAAAGTAAACCAGGGCATTCTCCCAGCTGGGAAGCACCCAGGGCCCAAGCGGCTTCGCCTCTGTTTGCTTCCCTCAGCCCATAAGCTTTTATTTCTACTCACTCAGTACCTTCCCGCTGGGAACCAGGTCCTCTAGGGAGTGCACTCTTCAGCACAGCCTGAGTCTTCCCTGGACACGGGGCCCTCGATATACATGCTTCTGCACTGTCCCTGTCCCAGGGTTCTTCTTGCATGCCACCACCCCCTTAGCCTCCCAGCAATACTGTGAGAGGCGTGCAATTAGCCCAAGTCAGCAAGGGTGGACTTGAAGCTCGGGGAGGCGGTATGCTAGCTCCCTGTCAGTAGGTACCACACTGGGCCTCTGGAAGTGGGCCATCAGGCTGCAGAGCCAGGGCTGTATCCATGCTGCAGGATGTGTGCTCTCCAAGAAGAGAAAAGCCAGCAACCAAGAGTTGAGGTGACAGGAGCAGCCACAGTGTGATGAAAAAAAAAAAAAAATACAGCGAATGTTAAAATTTAAAACGTTGTTATACTAAGTGACAAGATGGTCACCAATCCCTGTGAAGACGCTTCCTCTATATTCCATTCTGACACGCTCATCCCACCGCTGTGGCTGCTTTCTGAGGCCGGTCTGCAGGTTCTCTTTCATGAGTGGCCTCAGTGGTGCTCTAGTGTCTGCCTCAATGCCTTGAATTGATTCAAAAATTTTGCAGCAATTTCTGTCACAAACATCACCCCGCACTGATGTTATTCACCAGGTCACCTACTGTGGGACTTCTGGCTCTTTCCTGAAGCCAAAATGACCTTGAAAGGCCAAGAGTTTGAATGTGGGGAGAACTGGGGCTGGGGGGCTGAGCAGACCCGAGTGGGACAGACATGTGCAAGGAGCATCCATATGTCACAAAAGTGAGTCTCTTGCCTTGACTGGGGTGAGCCAAGAGCCCGCCCTTCCCCCATGATGTCCTGCTCTGGCAGGGTTCAACCTCGCTGCCCTTCTCACTAACAGCTCCTCCTCTTGAGTCATCAGGAAGAGCTCCTTACACAGCTCTGTCCTGGCCACAGCAGCTCCAGAAAGGACATAGGAGGAACACAACTCATGGTATAGGTGTCTCCATGCAGCCGAGCCTGCGTAGAGACCGGGCACCCAAAGCCTTCTGTAAGCAACCATGGCTGCAGGAGTCACGCTTTGGGCCCAGGGTCCTCATCTGGGGATGCCACTGTCCTGGGCCAAGACACTCAACATGCAAGCCAGGTGGGGCTCTGGGGACCAGTGAAGGAGCTGCACACCCCACCAAACGCTTTTTGTAACTATAAGAAAAAACAGAGAGGGACCTTGGAGAAGTAAACCAGAGCTCATGGAAGTTTATGTACTTACTTTAAAGACCCCACTCTGGACAGCAGTTTTTTTGGATTTTCATGAGGGAGGGACACCATCACCTTAGGTGGGGCCTTTAAGGGCACCAGTGCGATCTTTCTCATGCCCACTCATGGCTGGCTTCCCATCCGGAGAACAAAGCCCTGGTGTTCCTTTGCGATCCTAACAGGGATCCCCTGGGGTTCTGATGTGGGGACAGCTGCTCTGAGCGAGGAGGTGGGGTTCAAGGTCTGACCATGATTAATCTTCTGGCAGGGCAATCTCTGAAAACTGGCCTTGAAGGCCACTATAGGTAGGGGAAGCATTATCCTCATTTGCTTAGGTCTAAGAGGGAAGTTGCATTTCCACAATATAAGCAGGAATGTTTTAGACCAACCACAGTGGTGGCCCTTAGCTGTGCCAGGTGCCCATTCAGGGATTCTATGGCTTGGATATTGAATACCCCCAAATGCCCAAGGTGGCACATTGAGAAGTGGTGGAAACTCCAGTGAGCGGGAGGACCTCAGTGGCATGCCCTTGAAGGGAAGTGTGGGACCCTAGCTTTTGCCTCATTCTTTTTTGCTTCTTGGTTGCTGAGGGTCATGATTTTGCTCTACTGCATGCACCTGCCACAATACGTGGTCCCAGTAATGGAACCAACGGAGCATGGATGAGAACTTCCAAAACCATGAGCCAATGTAAACCTTTGCTCTTTGAAAGTCAATTATCTCAGGTATTTTGGTATAGTGACAGAAAGTTGGCTAACACAAGCACATGCTGGCTTGAACCTGCAACAAGAATCCCAGAAGATGAACCATTCTCTCTTAGAGCAGCTGGAGTGGTAATGTCTCCTTTTTAAGGGCTCTAAAGGGAGGTAAGACACTCTCCCAAGACAGCATGGTGGCAGGTCTTATGAATCATGCTCTAGCTAAGGCCACTGGATAACAGCATTGCGGTCCAAAATTTTCAATTCCAACAGTCACCTTCCATCTGGACACCCACTGCTCCCCCAGTGCCAGGAGCCAAAGCTTGAGACTTCCACCTTCATCGGTGCTTTCCAGTTTTTAATTTTCAGAAAATATGAGTATGTTATCTCATTTAATGCAAAAATCCTACTAGTAGGTTCCTTTTTGTTTTATAAATAATAAATGTAGGACCCAAAGAGGCAGATGCAAGACAGGCTGGGTACCCCTTGTAGCACACCAGGGCTTCCCCTCGCCACCCTCCAGGAAGGGGCAAAGGCTGGGGGTGCACCAAAAAGAAGAGGTTAAAAGCAAACACATGGGGCCAGTGAGATAGCTCAGTGAACTAAGTGCCTGCTTAAACAAGCACCAGGACCAGGGTTTGATTCCTGGCACCACATGCCTTACTAGCCCCACTACCAGGAGCACCAAGCACGTCACAGAGACCAGATGTGGTGGCAAATGCCTGAAATCCCAGTGCTGGGGAGGCTGAAAACAGCAGGATCGCTATGGCTCCCAGCTGCATAGTGAGACCCTGTACCAAATACATTTTTTAAAAAAAGAAAAAGAAATCTTAAAAACATGTGGAATTAGTCTGATAACATTTTATTTCATCCACTATATCTGAACAGTATTATCTCAGTTAATCAATATAAAAATATGTTCTTTTGCATGCTATAGTTTTGATAGGAATCTTCGGCATCTGACATGCATATCTTTTATAGCACCTCTCAATTTAACTGGACTCATTTCAAGTGTTCAGTAGCCGTGCATGGCCAGTGGCTGCTACAATGAACAGAACGGCTCTGAGTCTGCTTTTTTATGGTTTTGTAGATGTGTCTGGTTGTGAAAATAACATACAGAACCTTCCATCTGAACTGTGGTTTTCATCTTCCATCTCCCATCCTTTTTTCCCTGAGTATTTACTTGCTATGTTGTTTGGTACACGCATGCGTATGTGTCTTCCCTGCCTGACTTGGACATGCACCTCTTTGCCCCATCGAGTGCTTTTTCAGTCTTTATTGTGCTTATATGCTATCAATGTCACATGGCCGTCTTGCCTCCTGCTTGCTTGTTTCTTGCTTTCGTCCTGACATCCGCCTGGAGCCAGGCACCTTTCTTCTGAGACCCCTCGGCTCACACTACCCGGCTACTGTCAGTCTCTGTGCCTCTTCCGGGCTGATTACTTTCTCTCTCTCAGTGATGAAATGACTCTTCCCTTCCTGCTCCCTTTTTTCTAGCTGCAGCCATTTACTGATGTACGAATCTGGGTACATCTTTAGCTCCTCCCTCTTCTCGGAGCCCAAACCAGCTTCCCGAATCCTCCCGTGTAACATGACAGTGAGTACCAGTCCCCTCGCCTGTGCTGCGGGCAAATGCTTAACCTCCTGGTTCCCTGGCCCTTGCCCTTGGGGACATCTTGCCCTAAGTAATTCTGATGAGCCAGCCATTGTGGGCTTTATCCACTCCCAAGTCCCTTCCCTGCCACTGTGTGGAAAGAAAGGAACCCTGGCCCCAGGTCAGCCTGTCAAAGGCTCCAAGGAGCACCAAGGGCTGAGCGAGGGGTTCCTGCTACTCCGGAACATTACAATTAGTTCCACTGTTCAGCCTCTTGGGACAGAAGATGACAGATGGGGTTTTCTTAACAAAATCTCTATCTACAAATGTCCTGCACCCAGAGCCCACCCGTCCCTGCCTAAGAGATCCTATTTTAAAAATTGTAATATTCTCCCCCCCCCATTCTTTTATGTTTTGGGGGTGGGAGGTAATAAGGCTGTGTTTGTGAAAGAAACAGAGGGGAATGTTTCCAGTTCTCTTTAATTGAAATGATCTCATATGCAAACAACAAAAAATTAAGCCTCGAATGCGCCTCTGCAGAATTGAGGGGTAATGACCCCCGCTCAAGATAGAAGGCGATGATCCGTTTCATTGTCTAAAACCATAAGCATCTGTCATGTGCAGAAGGCTCTCTGGGGGAGCTGCCAGAGCAGAGAGGGGCTCCCTCCCTCCCTCCCTCTTTTCAAGCTGCCTTCTTCCCTGCCATTGGTCCTCTGTTTCATCTCTCTCGTCAGAGAGGCCACAGGCCAGAGTGAGCAAAATGGAGATCAGAGGCCTCATTGTCCAGAGAACGGTTCCCCAGCACAAGCCCTCAGAGCTCAGAGATCTTCGCAGGCCTTTCACACAAAGGCACAGCCCCAGGCTGCCCTGTGACCAGGTGTATGTTAACCTTCCTAACCTCGGTTCCTGCTCCAGCAAGCAGAACTGATTTCCTGAACTTGCAGGGCTGCTGGGAAAACCACATGAAACACAGCATGGTGGGAAAGACACAGGGCCACCCACAGCGCTGCCAAGGGGCACGGGCTAGGTTTCAAGGAGTAAGGTTCATTCCAGGCAGGTCCGAGCCTGGATCCACTGCCTCGTCGCTGCATGGCCTTAGCAGCTCCCCCAGTGCTCTAAACCTTCAGGGCCACATCAAGAAAGCAGGATCAATGACAGCCCCTTCAGAGTGTGACTGCAATAACTCAGTGTCACAAGTATGGTTGGCAGCACAAACAACACCCCTTCAATAGTAATGAACTTCAACAGTGCTTTATATAAGGATTTCACAATTCCTATTGCAGCTAAATTGCTTGATCACCTGAGAAAAACACTCTACTTCTTTGGGTGTTAAGGTTTTGATCTAGCATGTTCCCAAGACCTCGTGTTCAGAGCTGGGGCTTCTAGTGAGGATTGGACCACAGGTTGTCATACTGATTAGTAGACTGATCCACTGACAGGTCAGTAATTGAGTATCCTGTTGGGAAGGAAGCATGATCAGAGAAGGTGGCCACTAGGGGCATGGCTTGGAGGGTTTGTCTCCCTCCCTGGGTCTCCCTTCCTCTTCTTTCTATCCACCACACAGGGAACAGCTTTTCTCTGTAAGACCTTCTCTCTCCCCATATCTTCCAGCCAACTGTGGACAAAAGTTGTGAACCAAAGTCAGCTTCTTCCTTTAAGTCTGGGTGCTGGGTACTGTGTGCCACAGATGAGAAAGCGACTAAGACATCAATCAGTCCACTCCTGGTCCAGCAGGTCGTCTTCCATACTGGAGCTGAGCCTGATCTACTCAGTTGAAGTCCTCAGTAAAACGAGACTGACCTCGCGCAGGCGTGGGGTCCTACCCCGGGGGATCCCCAGAGTCTGGCAGGACTACTGGTGGTGCCATCACAAGAAAGGTATGCAGGTCTCATGGGTCACCCAGGACCAGCCTATCTTCTGCACTCCCAGTGTGTCATCTCCTAGTGCTTCCGTGACAAATTACCACCAACTTGGGGGCTCAAAATAAGAAAAGGTGGCTCTTTCCCAGCTGGGATCCCCCACTTCAAGCCTAGCATTGTTGGGTTTGTCAGTGGCACTGAGACAGGAGCAGTTCCATGGTTCCATCCTAGCTTCTGGTCCTTGACAGAGACCTCTGAGAACCCTCAGTTCACAGCTGTGTCCTTCCAACCTCCACCTCCAGCTTCATGTGGCCTTTTCCCTGTGTGTTCCCTCGTTCTTAGAAAGACACCACTTCTGGCCGGGGATATAGCTCAGCAGTATAAATGCCTGTCTGGAAAGTGCAAGGTCCTGAGTTCAATGCCTGGTACCAAAAGGAAAAAGAAAGAAAGAAAGAAAGAAAGAAAGGACACCTCTTCTATCAATGTGGGGCCATCTTGTCATTATGACCTCATATAAACCAATTATAACTACAAAGATCCTATTTCCAAGCCGCATCCCATTCCGAGGTTATGGGTGGACATGAACTTGGGAGGTTTGTATTAAATACACCACACTGCCCTGGGAGTTTTCTTAATCTGATAATGTTGACGTTTCAGGATTAGTGGTCACAGCACTTAACCCAGAAGTTGTGATATCTGATAAGGGACATTGGAGCAGGGAGCTGAGATGCGGAGCGAATCTGCAGATCCCAGGAGGAAAAGCTCTGTGGCTGGAGGGAACAGCAGGCACAGGGGCCCGTAGGTGGGCGTGGGCTGGGCGCTGGGTTTGGGAGCAGCAGGAAGTCAGCGTGCAGAGCCCTCTCTCATTTGATCTCCCCCGCTGATGCTGGGCCCAGCAGAGCTCAAGCTGGGTCAGCCCCTGGCCTTTCCGGTCAGTCGTGGCCCCTCCAGGATTTCTGGAGAGGTCCTGGCCCCTCTGCACCTCAAAGTTCTGAAGCCCCAGCAGCTGTCTCACTGAGGCATTTATTAGCACCAAGGGCCCGTGGGGCTGGGGAAGTGAGGACTGTACAATGTCTAAAACTTTCCAAGTACCGCCAGCACAGCCCTGCGTCAGCACCCAGGACGAGGCTGCACCCAAGGATCTTGGTGCCAAACCCGTGGGCATGAATCCTTAGCCTGAAGGGTTCTTCCTTTGCTTGCCTGTTTGTGTTTGTTTTGTTTTGTTTTTAACTTTCAGGTCTGGGATGGGATAGCCTGGCTTAGATGATAGGGTGTTTTTTTGTTGTTGTTTTGTTTGTTTGTTGGGGGGTAGTGGTGAGGGGACTTTGGATCCTGGCAAGCCAAGCTCAATGAACAGTTCCCAGCCAGCGGCAGAGCTACAGGACAGGAGAATGGAGATCGCCGGGCCCTGGAATCTGACCCATTTGGCTCCACCCCATCCTGCCTCTTCCAGGCTCTGTGACCCTGGGCCAGGAAACCACTCCCACTCCCTGCCAAGAAAGGAGGTGCCAAGCTTCCCTCGGGGCTTCTCCTCCTGCGGCACAGGCCTGCGCAGAGCCAGGGCACACAGAGTGCCCGCTGTGCCTGTCTTGATGCTCTGCGCCCCATCCTACCTCAACTAGCAGCAAGGTGAAGAGCAGACGTCAGCTGCGCTCCTCAGCCCAGACAGAAGCGGCCCAGAAACCGCAGATCCTACGGGCGCTTTCGGCCAAGGCGCGCTTCCTGTTAGCTTTTGGGGGAGAAGGGTGAGCACACGCAGCTTCCCCCAAAGCTTTCAGTCCAGCCGGGCGGCCCCCTGCGCTGACTGCTAATGGCCTGCAGAGGCCCCTGTGGAGTCAGCTGCCCTTGGTCTGAGGGCCTGAGCGGCTGAGGAAGGTGATGGAAGAGGCTGCGCCGCTGCCTCGGTGACCGTGGCGGGGGCAAGCCAGTCGGGGCTCCGCCTGGCACAACTTTCTAGCTGAGGCTGGCCAGGCCTCTCTCGGCCCCCAGTCCTCCCCCCTTCCCTCTGCCCATCACAGGTGCTGAACCCCTGCGCCAGCCTCTGCTTCCAGAGACCCCGGCTCAAGACACGAGCCCACCCTAATTCATCTGCCTGCCCTGATTCCTTTTGGGTTGTTTGTTTGTTTTGTAGAATTTATTTATTTATTTATTTTCTTGTTTCAGGACCTTTGTTTATTCACTCATTTTTATGGCCCGCTTGGCCCGCCCCGAGGGCAGGGCTGGCGCAGCACGTGGTGCCTGGGATCGAACCGCGGTTCCTGAAGCCACCCAAGCTTTCCCAAGCAGGTGCTTTAGACCACTGAGCCATCCCACTGGGCCCCTGCCCTGATTCCTTTTGGAAAGGCCCGACGCTTCAGAGCTCAGGAAGAGTTCCTCCTTCCCACCCTTCGCCTGTATTCTGGTTCCCATCTCTGGTCCCCACCCAGGCTACCTGCTCCCCGAAAGAGAACCTGAGCCTCCAATCTCCCCTTCCCTGCCTCCTTCACCTGCGCTTGATCTACTCTGCCCACTCCCCTCCACCATCCGTGCCCTCCGGGCGCCTCCACAGCCACCCTCCCAGATGCCCGCCAGGTGTCTGCACCTCTGTCTGGAGCCCAAATGCACTGACTCCAAAGTGGGGCTCTCCCCCCAGTCCGCTCCCTCTCCTGGCCCGCTACAGCAGACAGCGCCCCTCTGTCTGTGCCCTCTCCAGGGGCCCAACACGACTGCTTTGCACTCCTCCCCCGCTCCACCGCGAGCTCCCTGGCATCTGCCCCCTCTCTCCTGCCAGCCGCCAGCCTCCTTCCTCCCCTACCTCCTCTGCTGAGGTACCTCATCTCATCTGCCCCAACCAGCCTTGGCACCTAGAACTGCACATCCAGAACACCAACCTCTGTGTCTTCATTCACTTACCCATTGTGAGAGCCTCAGGAGAGGGGATGATTATTAACTACATCCCATTCTACAGATGAGGAAGCCAAGGCACAGACTGAGGGTAGAGTCTACCCAGTCTAGAGGGCTAAGATGCAGTTTTTATTCTGCTTTTTGCAGGGTATTCCTGAGCCGGTCACTGTTAGGGGACCTGGGGCTTAACGCCATGGGGGCTCAGGACCAGGCCAACCCACCGTAGAGTCTTTCCTGCTGCAGCTAAAGTGGGTACCAGAGGCTTGAGAATGTCCTCAAGCCAAGGCATGCAGGTGCCCTCCAAGGGCAGGGTTGAGGGGGCTGGGCACTGACAGCCCCTGCTGTAGTAATTGGCACCCAAGGTCACAACCCAACTACCTGCAACGATGCCCACTGTCACACACATGCGCCCCGCCCCCACTCAAGGTGCCGCCCTGCTGCTCAGGCCCCTCTCTGGCTCCTGCTGCCTGCTGGTTGATGCAACCTGTTTTGTCCTAAGGTCCAGGTCACTGCAGGATGACCCCCATCTTCACACCTGCCTCCACCTACTCCCACAGACCTCACACCCATTCAGGGTCTTGTCAGGTGCCACTCTCCACCACAGCTGCTGCCGCCTGGCTCAGTGTCCCCAGCACCTTACCTGGCTGCCAGTCTGTTGGGTGCAGAAGCTCACACTGGCTGGACCTGGTGACCTGGAGCTGGGGCCTGGGTCAGTCCAGACCTCGGCTCACTCACAACATAGGGAAATACGTGAGACCCCATGTCAGGGGCTTACTGAGGGCATGTAGGCCCTGAGCCCAGGCGGCCCCTGACAAAGATTCAACTATTACACTCAAGCATACCAGCTGCGTGACTGAGCAAAGGAATTGAGCAAATGTCTGACGATGTTCACCAGCAACAAGGACCTCCCCAGAGAGCCTGCGTTTGCTCTTCCAGCCCGGAGCTGCAGGAAGTCCGGGGTTAGGTCACCACCTCACTTTGCTGACCATGGCAGGAAGTGGCTCAGTTGCCAAGACCCAGCCCCTGAATTTCTTCCTCATGTGCCAGGCCTCCCACTAGACCTTAGGCACTCCTGGCAGGCCAGCCCAAACAGCCCCCCACCCCCTCTACATCCTTGGGAACTAGACCAGGACCCCAAGGTGACTTCTGGAAAAGAAGGGAGGCTGAGGCAGGAGGGTCACAAGTTTAAGCCTAAATGGGACAATTTAGTGAGATAGTGTTTCAAAATAAAAAGTTTAAAGGGCTGGGAGTGTAAGGAGCTCAGTGCTTCCTGGGCTTTAGTTTCTGCACTATAAGAGGAAGAAAGAAAAGAAGAGGAGAAAGGAAGGAGGAGGGCGTGTGTGTGTGGCGGGGAGAGGGACAAGGGAAAAGAGGGAAGAAGAGGAAGAGTGGGCCAAGCCTAGGACACCATGAGGTATCTGGGGACCTGGACAAAGCCACGTTCACACCAGCCACCCTTGCTTATGGCCTGGCCCCATGTTAATTTCTCTCAGGACATTGGTGGTGGCATCAGAATGCCAAGGGATTTGAGCTCTGGCGTGTCACATGCAGCAATGATCCAGCTAGCTGCAAAGCCATTCTGCCCGCCCTGCGTCCCCCACCCTGGGGAGGCGGGACACATGAGCAGGTGTGACTCACTCTGTCTTGGGCCTTGGCAGAAGCAGCAGCTGCTCTGGTGACTCAGTAAAGGGTGGCAGTTGTGGAGGGCAGGTGTGGGCCGGGGCTGGAGCTGACGGGGTGGGAGCTGGGGACTTGGTGACACACCAGATCCCACGTACAGGCCAGCTGCCAAGTGGGCTCTGGCTCACCTGGGGAAGATGCCTGGGACCACGCGTCTGATGGGCGCCAGCCACATCCCGCTTGCTCGGTGCCTGTTGCCAGCTCCAAAGTAAACGCCAGACACACACAGTCCCGCAGTACGCAGTCACCAGCCTTCTGCCCAGGGGACAGAATTTAGGACAACCTGGTGGAAGCGCAAGAAACGCCTGGCCCTGCTGCCTGTGGGGCCCCTTTCTCAGAAGGTCCTGTCTCCTCAGGAAGCTGGTGGAACTGGGGGCTGCCCTGCCCACACACTGGGTCCTAGAGACGAGTCACCCACTGGTGCCCATGCCACCTGGGCATCCTGTGGGCTTCCCTTCCAGCCTGCTTTGAAACTGTGGTGCTTCAGCTTGACTGCTTCCTTGATTGGTTCAAGAAATGCCTAGGAAATGAGTGAAAGGCTTCTGGGTTTGTCCCTGGCTATTTCTAATCATGTCTTGAGGCTTCATCACTGATAAGTTAGTGGGACTATTGGGAAGGAATGGAAATTTTGGGAGGGAGGTATAGGCAGTGGCCATGGTGGTGTGACTTTGGGTACCATCCTCTCATGGTTTATGACTAATTGTCCCCCCAAAGCCTCATGCAGTCATGAGAGGGGACTTCTAAGAGTTTGAGACTTGAATGATAATCCACTGGGATTGTGTTTTACTACTGTTGGGATTATGGTCTGAGTGCTGCTGAGACTATGGGTGTGGTCTGAGACGGTAGGTTAAGGCAGAGAGCCTGATGTAACTTGAAAAGAGAAACAGAGAGACAGGCTAGAGCGGTTGCTCTCTGCTCCCCTATTTGGTCAGTTGCCTCTGTCACGATTGTTGCTGTTCTGCCGCCATGAACTGAATGCTCTCTGCCCTGTTCTACTCAGCCTTGGTCCAGCCGAATATGGACTGAAACCTCCATGAGCTGTGAGCTAAATAAACCTTTCCCTCCTTCATTTTGGGTGTCGGGTATTTGTCCCAGCAATGAGTAAAAAGTGCCTAAGACACATCCTGTCATTACTTGTGTGTGTGTGTGTGTGTGTGTGTGTGTGTGTGTGTGTGTGCGCGCGCGCGTGGTACTGAGAATTGAACACAGGACCTTGCACTTGCCAGGCAGGTGCTGTGCCACTGAGCTACATCCCTGGTCCCACTCCTTGGCTCCTTTCTGTCTGCTCTTTCCCTCTGGAACTCTCTACTTCCTGACTACCATGAGGGGAGCCCCTTTCTCTCTCTCTCTCTGCCCTTTCACCTCACTGTCCTGATTCTTTAGCAATGGACCCAACCATGAGCCTCAATGAAACCTTCCTCCTCTTAAATTGATTTCTTCAGGCATTTTCTCACAGCAGTGGAAAACTGACTAACTGAAAATGTTGCTAGGCATGGCAAGGCCAGAAGATGGGGAGACGGAGATAGTAGGAAGACAGCTGGTTCTTGTGGGTTCTAGCAGAAGGCAGAGGAGCCTGCACTGAGGTTCCCCTGGGAAATTCTGGGCCAGTCCTCAGGCACAGATTGGCTGTGCTGAAATAATGCTGAAAGATTCTGAAATGAAGGGACTACCTCCAGCTATCTGTCCCTGCCCAGGAACTGGGTCGGTTCATCTGTGTGTAGAACACACACAAGCAGGTTGTCCAGCATCTCTAAGGACTGGCTAACCAGGGAAGGACCTACTACTGCCCAGGGCCACGCCAGCCTGTGTCACACCATTTGGAACCACGGGTAGTACTGCCTGTACACCCCCTTGGCCAAACTCCCCAGCTCGACTGCAAGCTTGTGAGGTCAGCAACCAGACCACAGCCTGGCCCCTGGGAGGTTCTCCATAAATATGGGATGGATGTGGGTCTGTCATGGACCAGATGCAGTGCCAAGCTCTTGCGAACACGTCAGTGGATGGAAAGAACAAGAGCACCCTTCTCAGTAGACGACAAGTCTACAGATGACTGACACATGAGAGAACTTAGTTGTGGGAAGCACTAGGATGGCAACAAAACTCAGAGATGGAACCATACCAGGGTGCAGCAGAGGGACAGGCCCACCTCAGGAAGAGCAGCCAGGGCCACCTCTCTGAAGACGTGCCATTTGGGCCAAGACCTAAACATTGGGATGTTTACCAGGCAAAATTTTCATGGCAGAGCCCTGCAGCAGATGAACAAAGAAATGAATCTATGAATGGATAAATCAATGAATGGGTCAGTGACTCAATGAATGAATCAGTGAATCATGAATGAGGGACCGCTTTGATCTTTCAGGCTGGATTTCTACTTCTTCCCAGGTTGGAGCATTCTGAGGCTCAGGCCCTATCAGTGTCAGGGTCTCCTGAATTGAAACACTATCCTTCATGACCTCCTGGCATCACAGGAAGCTCTCACAGGGTGACCCGAGCCTTCGCATCCCCCACCTCCAGGCCCCAGAGCAGGACACTATTTTAACCAGCTTTACTCGCTGACCTCCCAGCTCATTCACGGCAAAGCCAACAAATCCCCTTGCCAAATGTGTCCCTGATGGTAATTAAAGGGGTTGATTTATGGCCCAGCCAATGGTGCCTCTCTCTGAGGAAGGTGAAGGGCAGCTGTCACTCAGTGTGATGCTGCTCGGGCTCTGGACACTCAGGCTGAGCTACCAGGGAACAATGCAGTGAGCTGCTTTGGGGTCCCCATTGTGTCCCTAAACTTTACTGTGGAAGCAGACTGCCCAGCCCAGCAGCCAGGCCTCACTCTTGGAAGCCCAATGGGTTTTCAGAGGGAGTGGAGACCAGAGGCAGGGATTGGGCCGTTACAGCAGGCACAATGTACACAGGTGTCAGGCTCTTTCCTGCTTGACTCTGGGGAGACTCTGAGAGAGGCTCAACATCAGCTTGAAGGACTGGGTCATGCCAGTGATAGCAATCTCCCCTCCCGGCTGGGAAGGCCCAGCTGGCTTCCAGGGGGTGGGGGTGAGGGCCCAGGGCTTCTGGATTCAGGGTGATATGGCAGGGTAGGGCGGACGACGACGAGGGCCCTCCCAGGTCTCTGTGTGGGTCTGAACCCCTGTTTTTCTTGGTATCAATCGTGTGGTACACTGCAATTGCCACGTTCCCTGCATCCCTCTGTTTACTGCTCCATTTTCAAATACATCCCATGCCCCACAGCAGTGGGAAAGCACAGAATTCAGAGCCCTGGAAGCCATGCTTCTGAGGGGGCTCCTCCGCCTCCCCACCAGGAACACCAAAATCAGCAGCTTTGCCTGCTTCCTGTTCCTCAGAAAGGGTGACAGCTCCCTCTGCCAGCTTGCCAGGTGCCTCTCAGAAAGAAAACAAGTGTATGTGGCTTACCCTGGCCCACACAAGTGCGAGGGCCAGCTTGCTGTGCTACCCTACAGAGACCACCTCAAGTGCATAGGGGTCACCAATCACACAATAGGGCCCTGCCCGTGTCCAGCCCCAGTTAATGGCTGCAAGGACTATACAAAGAAGAGTGACATGCTGGGGACCATTACCATGTATAGAAGGAGAGCATTTGAACTCCACCAATGGGACAGAAGAGAAGGGACATGCAGGTGGCAGGGACCACAGCAGTGCCTAAGGCTTGGAGACACAGAGGACGTTTGAGGACAAGACAGAAGGAAGGGCTCAGCATGGAGCAGGTACCCGGTAAACCCACTGACTGCATCTCCAGGTCGGCCTGCTCTTTTCTCTTGGCTGATCCGGCAGAATGCTGAGCTGGTCCCTGACCCCAGCTTCGCCTGAGGCCACTCAGAGCCCTGTCTTACCAAGCCTGCTGCTCCTTCACTTTGCTCAAGTGACCTCAAAGGGCTTCCTGCTTCCAAATTAGGCACTCCTGCCCCCCATCTTTCACTCAAGGAAAGTGAAGCTCAGGGAAGTTAGGGAACTGGCTAGTGGGGTGCAGGGATGGAATTCTGTCTGTCTGTCTGTCAGTCTGACCCACAGCCTCAAGTTTTCCCAGAACCAGAGGACCCAGGGGGAGAAGGCCTAGCGGTGCCTCTGGACAGACAAAGATGGGGGCAGTGGCTTCTTCCTTCCTCGGCACCTGTGAGCTAAGCAGCCTTCCTTGCCCCACAGAACCCCAGGCTGGCTCAGGGTGCTCAGGGGCTCACCACAGACCACAGCCTCCATGTTCTTGCCCCTCAGCTCCTGGCTGATCCAGGAGAGCCGACAGGGCAGGACACGCGCTCCCCATGCAGGGCAGGGCTCCTTCCAGTGGTGTCCTCCCCATAGTGCTTGGCAGCTTCTGGCTGTCCTCTCAGGCCCCTTTGAGATTCCAGGTAGTAAGGGCGGGCACTCTGAAAATTTTCTGGGACTCTCTTCAGGCCAGGGGAGAGAGGGAGGGTGATATGACTACAGACATTGGCTTATAATGCTACCCCCCGAAGTCACAGGGTATAGGCAGCACACCGCAGCACAGAGAGGGTGTCGCTCAGTGACTATGCTTGGGGGGATCAGACTTTGAGGAGGCACCGGGTTCAGGGTGGGGAGCCAGTGATGGCACTGAGGCCAGCTGAAGCCAGAGTCTCCCTTTTCCGTGGCCTCACCCAGAAATTGCTACTCTCTGATGTCACCCTTTGTCAGAAGCCTGGTAGAGAACTGTGGCCCAATGCCACTCGCATCTCTGGAGAGCACTCGGTGGTCTGGGGGTGAACTTGACCTGCAGGTCTGAGTCACCTGGGGCTAGATACCTGGTGTCTGTCCAGCCCTGCATTGGGCAGCCCCCCAAAACACTGAGCTCAGAAGGTCAGATGAGGGCATGTGGAACCACCCCGAGGTTATCAGGGCAGCCTCCTCCCACCTGGGAATGGGGTGACCTTCTTTTCAAAAGCCTCTTTCATCTCTGGGGACCTGGTTGGCTGAGGTCTCTGGAGCCAGCCACTGGGAGAGGTGCAGGTCTATGAACAGTGACTCTTGGGGAATTGGAGCCCCAAGCGCCCAACTGTGACCTTGTCCCCAGCCCCAGCAGCTGGAGAGCTGCAGAAACACCTGCCATCTCCAATTTGCATGTCCACAAACGGGGCTGGAAGGAAGGAAGAGGTCTGAGAATTTGACACACACATTGTTGCTGCAAAACTCCATTTTTTTCTTTCCTTCTTTATTTTGGGGAAGGTTTTTTTTTTTTTTTTTTTTTTTTTAATTTTGGTTTCATCAGTTTAGGCTGGCCTTGAACTCACAGTGATCCTTCTGTCTCAGCTTCCCCAGGACACCCAGATGTAAAATTCCATCTTTGACTTAAAAAAAAATGTATTCATGTGGAGCTGTAGGACTTGAGGCCCAGAAAGGTCTTCCAGAGTCCCATTCTTGCGTCCCAAAAGGGGAAACTGAGGCCTAGAAGAGAGAAGTTGCTCTCGGCCTGGGTATACATGGTGTGTGCATGCACACACGCACACGCGCGTGCACACACACACATATACACACACACACACACACGCCCTCCTCACACAAGGGAAAAGAATGACTATTTCCCATAAATCAGCATCCGCATGCCTGTTCCAGGCCTATGCACACCTCTGTCCCCGCCAGACACGCTGGCTGCTCCATGTGGAAGGCCACCCAAGCGCCAGACAACTGTTTTCACAGGGCGAAAATTCTCCCCGCTACTCTGGGAGAGGTGTTGGAGAGCGAAATGCCAAGCAGCTGGGCCGGATGCAGGCGCTTTCTGATTGCGCTGTGCCAGCTCAGCGTGCGGATGGGGACAGGGAGGAGGGTGGAGGAGCAGAGGCGCCCAGAGGACAGCGAGGACTTGCCCAAGGTCACTTGGTGCAAACGACTCCCAGGGCATGACCTCTACAAGCCCCTCCCCATCCCTGCCCAGCCTGGAGCTACCTCTGTTCCTCACCCAAACCCAGGAAGACAGAGGGATCCCACCAGCAGGCCCCAAATGCTCTCCCCTGCATATAAATTCGAGCTGAAGTCTTCCGACCATGGCGGGTTGGAGGAAAGTTCAGCTGCGATTCCCCGGCTGCTTGGTCCTTTGCGCACAGGTCGCACTCTGTACATTTGAGTAGGCCCTGCGCATGTGCATTTTTTTGGCCATGTTTGTGTGGACTGACCTGCTCTGGGCACTCTGGGGACAACTGTCGGAAGACGTCCTCTCTGCCTGGTGCGGCGGCAGCGGGGGCAGCACACTCCTGTGTTCTCAGCCCTCAGGAAGCTGAGGCAATTAGAAGCTGCTTCTAGTGCAAGGCCAGGTTGGGCTACTTAGTGAGTTCAAGACCAGCCTGGAATACATAGCAAGTGCCCCTGGGGCATGCTGAGACAGCAGTTGAGAGACTGGGTGTGGTAGCACGTGCCCGTAACCCCAGCGCTTGGCAGGCTGAAAACAGGAGGATCACTTCGAGTCCGACCTACGTAGTGAGGCCCTGTAGACCCTGTACTATATATATATAGTGGCTGCTGCCCTTCAGCCTTGCCTTATGCAGCGTGAACCTGAGCCCAACCCGCAGCCTGAAACACAGCCACTCGGAGAAGCCCCTCCCCAGAGTATTGCAGTCCATCGTCCCGGGCACACGGGACGTGCGAAGCACAGCATGTTGCCATAAGCCCGGGGAGTTTGGGATGGTTTGTTTCATGGCATTATCATGACAATAGGTGACTGATACACAGACCTGCAGCCAGCTGGGATTTGGAGATGTAGGCTGGCCATGATCATCCCCAGTGTGGGATGGGGCAGTTGTCACCTGGTACCCTGGGCATGGTGCCCTGAAGCCTCCGGCTGTGTCCTCTCCCACAGAACTTCTAGCTCTCTCTGAGAAGGCGAGGCTCACACTGGGCACCCAGGGGGCCCAAGCAGTGCCCCCTGTGCCAAGCTGAGATAAAACTTCAACTTCTACAGGATCAAAAGCCAGGCTGGGTCGCCCTGGGAAGCCCCTCACTGGCAGCCCATGTCCAAGGCAGCAGGCCGAGAAGCCGCAACAGGAGGCCTGCATCCTGGGCCACCAGCTCTGCCTGTCCTCACTGTGTGACTTTGGACAGCATGGCTATGGCCCGTCTCTCTGGGCCTCATCTCCATCATCTACACAATGGGCCTCACAGGGATGACCCTGTCCATCCTGAGAGGGTTTAGGAGACACACAGGATGCAGAAGAAAAAGCCCCTCTTGGTACATGGCAGCAGCTGCTTGGTGCTGCAGCGTGGCTCAGGTGGTTTTGAACACGCTAGGTCTTGGGGCCGCGGGGCAGTGCCCCAAGTGCATGTGGCACCCAGGTCCTACCTCTCCTGGGGACTCCTGGCCCTTCCAGGGTTCTCTGCATAAAGGGCAGGTTGCCAGGGTTTTCCTGTCAGAGGAGACCCTGGACCTCTCTCTGTGACCCTGGATGAGAGCTTGGAGATCAGGCCCCCATGAGGGGAGCACAGAGGAAAAGCAGCCCACCAGGTCTTTCCAAAGGTGTTTAATGATTATCTACTAATGACCAAACTCTGTGCCAGGCCCTAGGGATCCTCAGGAGTTTGCAGTCTCAGGAGCTGACAGCCACCTACAGCATCTTTGTCACTCAGCAATCCTAGCCCAGCAAAGGGACAGTGTCCTGTCAAGATCAAATCACAAGGAGCAACAGAGCAGGGAACTTGCCATTAACACCTCCATCCTGAGGGAGTAGGAAGAGGCTCTCGCAATGGGACCGTGCCCAGGACATGGGTGCGCCCCTGGAAGGTCCTTCCTGAGTTCCCTTGGGCCACAGACCACACAGCAGGAGCCAGTGATGAACTGGCAAGGCCCTCTTGTCTCCAGGGAGACCTTGATTTAGATGTTTATAAAATAATCGGTGAAAGAAATCGCTGGGGACTCCAGTAAACTTAGGCCACGTAGTTTTTCTACCGCTCCGCAATTCTGCTCCCTTTATTTGCAATACATAGAGATCAGCACCTCACGGCAGCCTCAGCAGCCCTTATCACCTGCAGACGGGTGCAGGGCCTGGCTCTCAGCACAACCGGTTTCATAATCACCGCTTTCAACTCCCTCCCCCTGGAGATGAGATAATCATCATTAATTACATGGTGAATCATTGGGGTGATTGCCAGCTTCAGACCCATAAGCACAGTGGCTGCTCTTTCTCTGGGTTCTTGATGGGATGGGGCGGGGCGCAGTGGCTAAGACCCAGAGTCTGAAGCCAGGCAGCCTGTGTTCCAGTCCTGCTGCACTTTGCACAAGTTGCTTAATCTCTCTGGGCTCAGTTTTCTCATCTGTGGGTAGACCTGATCATTTATGTGAGCTACTGTTTGGGAAGGGACATGGGCTGGTAGACGCCCCATGGGTATTTGTTGAATAAATGTTATATAGCCTCCAGGTACTGGGCCACAAATTAGTCCTCACAGGTACAGCAGAGGGCTCCTAAGGCAAGAGTTAGGCCCCAGAATCATCCTGGCCTCCTCGAATCAGGAGAGCCAGAAAGAGCTCCCTTTTACTTACTGAGGACTTGGTCTAAGGTAGACACTGTTCCAATATAGTATATGTGTTCATCCACGCATTGTATGTCCAATAGTTCTGGGGTCTGCCATGTGCCCCAGAGGCTACGGCGGAAAGATTGTCAAGTGTTCAAAGACAACCCAAGCTACACAATGAGACTTGCCTCAAAAAATAAAATGAAGTAAGAGCAAAACCCAGTCCATCCTGTGTTCTGGTATTACTGCTCCCCTTTTACAGATGGAGAAACTGAGGCTCAGCAGCACTAGCCTTGGGCTTCATGTTGCAGTGCTACAGCTAGTGGGAAACAGTGAACACAGGGGTCATAGGTCCCAGCCCTGCTGTGTGTTTCAGGGCAAGGGATCAACCTCTCTGTCTTCTACATGGGAAGTGGGGGAAATAGCACCCTTCACAGGGAGTTGCTGTGACGATTAAGTGAGATAAGAGGGTGGTGGGCAGCTCAGCAAGTGTCACCCAGGATGGGCCTCGGCAAATAGAAAACGGAGACCCAGCAGATGTCCTCACCCTGCAACCCTCTTGCAGCTGGGCCCCTGCAACTCTCTTGCAGTTCCACTGGAAGAGCTCTCCCCCTCCCACCTGCTCCAGAAGCCCCTAGGGACCCTCCAGAGTGCAAGGTTAGAGGGTGGAAGCCTCAGAGCCCAGGACATGGCCAGTATTGGGTCCCTGGCTGTCTCCTCCTGTCCCTGCACAAAGAGCAGCAAGCACCCCTTCCCAGGCTGGCTGAGACCCTCAGCTCACACCTGCGATGCCCTCGCAGTGTGCCAGTCCCTCTTCTGCACACGCCACCCTTATCCTGTCCTCCTAACAACCCTATAGGGGTTGGGGACCCTTATTATTCCCATTTTACAGAAGCAAAGGTGAAGGTTCAGCCAGCCAGCACCAGGGGGATGCTCCAGCCCCAGGATGCTGAGCTGACATGTCCCAGGCAACTTGTGACCATGTCCTGCCTGCTACGGTCATCCTGGGACAAGGGCCACTAATAGGGCCACTTCCTGCTCTGCTTTCCACCCCGTGGCTGACTCCTTTTCCCCAGGGGATCAACTTCCTGTTGCTGTTCCCCATCTCCAGTGGGTCAGGAAAATCACTGCTGCCTCAGCTCCCTGCCCACCTTCCTGTGCCTCCCAAGAGAGCTCGCTCAACCTGGGGCACCCAGCATGACAGGTGAGGGTAAAGCATCCTTGAGATCTACATTCCCCTCCCCCTTTTTTCCCAGTCCAGAAGCAGAGGCCCAGATGGGAGCCGCGCTCCCTGCAAACCCGGGGAGCTCAAAGCAGTCACATCAGCTGCCGGAGGAGGCAGAGGGCATACGGGAGCTGTGCTAGCTGGCCTCACTCAGCAAGTCCTGCGCCACTGCGCAGTGGAGGAAGCAGAGGCACAAAGAGGTTAAACTGCTACCAGGAAGTCTCACAGAAAACTGTGGTCTGTGTTTAAGCCAAGGCCTACTTTGACTACTATGCTAGTCCTCTTTACTTTCCTTCACAGCATTGGTAACTGCTCTGGGGGCTCAGGGACATCTACCAAAGTGGCTGTCTTCTGCCTGCCACTGCCACTACCTCAGATGGCTACCAGGACTACTGACGTGTCCTTCTTGACACATCAGTCTGGGCTTCTGCTTCTGGCTTTCCCAGAAGGCTTTGCAGCCACCTCAAGCTGCCAGTGATGTCAAGGAGGAGGAGGAGGAGGAGGTGACCCCCTGAAAAGTACAGCATCCTTCCTCATTTTCCTTGCTCTGCCTACGCTGAGCCATCTGCTGTCCCTGTCTGTCACACTCCCCATAGAGCCCTGCCTATGTGCAGGTTGACTCAGCTCAAACCCCTCCTCACTCTACCTGCGCTCTAGGACCCTAAGCAGGTCACTCGTGCATATCAAGCCTCAGGTCCTCCTTAGCAAATACCAGATTTGGGGGCAGTTGGAAGAGTATAAGAGCTATGTGGCCTCCCAGGAGGGCAGCTGCTGCACAGTGGTGGCCTGGGACAGGGCAAGGAGGAGGGACTGATAACAGCACAAGGTGAGGGAGGCCTGGGCAGAGCCCCACTGGTGACCAAGACCATGTCTAAGAGACCCAAATGACAGGGCATCCCAGCCAGTGGGCAGCAGCAGGGGTGACCAGGCCTGGGCCCAGGAAAGGGGACAGCGAGCACCACACCAAGCCTGGCCACCAGGGTTTGTACCCCCATTTCACAGAGGACAGAAGGGCACAGAACAGGTGAGCAACCTTCCCAAGATCGCTCAGCTTTCAGGAAAGGAGCCAAGCCTGAATCAAAACCCAAGCAGTCTGGCCCCCAATCCTGCTCTTCGGCCCTGGCTTTACCTGAAACGCTACCACCATGTGATTTGCTCTGTGCAGGACTCCCAGAGCTGGGCAGTGGGCAGCTTCCCCAGGGAAGCAGCAAGGCTGGACCAAGTGCTGCCAGCCAGCCTGTCTCTGTCTGCACAGCCATGGCCCCTGCCCAGAACTCCAAGGGGAAAAGCCCAACACAGAGACTGTGTTCAACCATTGAAGATTAAAGGACAGGAAACAGCAGGCAGGAGCCACAGCTAGAGGGGCCGGGTGCCCCTGGGCCTGTGGAGGTGGGAAGGCTGGGGCCACAGAGACCCTGAGAACAAGCTCCCCTATTAAGGAGCAGCACCACCAGCCCAGCTGTGCCTGGGGAGCCCTGGATCCCTGGGCAGGATGGGGACTCAGAGCACTGTGCCTTTTGGAGCATTCTGTCATGCAAGGGCAGGAATCCAAGCCCCCCCACCCACCTCCACCTCATGATGTCCCCTCAGAACACTTTGGTCTCCTCCCTTCATGGCACAGCACATCATGGCCCTCCTGCCACCCCACAATGGCCATGGTGACTCTGCTCAAGGCCCTTGCCCCCAGAGATGGTCCTGCCTCTTCCTAAGATGCCCCAGGCCTCACCTCTCTGTGTCACTGGAGAGAAGCTCACTGCTCCAAGGTGGGCCAGAAGGCCCCATCAGGTAGCTGGGGTGATCGTAGGGTGGGGGCACCCCTGGGCTGTGCCCACAGCTCCCTGGGCACTAGTAACTGGCTCTCCTGGAGATGATGGGGAGGGAGGAGGAATTAGGATGGGGAAGAGGACATTGACATCAATAGCTCCGTGTGCCCCGCATGCAGCACACTCAGCAGCCCTTGGCTGAGCTGGGGTTGGGGTGCAGACACCTCCCCTGTCCCCCAAGGCCCAGCCGCCCCTGACCTTGTGCCTTGTCCTGAAACCAACCAGCTCTACCTCCTGCTTATCCTTTCCAGCTGCCTGGCACAGCACTGGCCAGAAAGTGGCAGCGTGAATCCCCTGGCTGCACAGAGAGGACTGCACTGCAGAGCTCAGTCCTGCTCTGGAACGCTGGATTTCAGTCTGTCCACTCAGAAGAAGGACTGACCATTGCTCTGGGAACCAGCAGGGAAATTCTACCAAGTGCTAAAGTTAGAACTCCTTCAGAGGGGGGAATGTTGTAGGCAGCTGAATTAGACAGAAATATTATAGGCAGACAGATAGGGCCAGGCCCTCAAGGACAACACGGAAGACAAGGTGACTTTCCAACTAGAGACAGGCACTCCTCTGCTGTGGGCCAGATCTCAAGAGTAAACAGAAGCAACTGCATACTTCCTTAAGAGTGGGCATTGGGGATTGATATGCTAAATAAGTATCAATCACCTTAAAATACCCTGGAAAGAGTGAAGAGCCCAAGCTCAATTGATGATGCTCTTACTCGCTTGCTATGTGACTTGCCTTCCCATTGGATCCCAATGTTAATCTATTTTACCTGAGCAATGGTGCTTATAATCTTATTGGTTGACCACAGTTTATCCCACCTCATACCCACCTAAGCGAGTCCCCACGCTTTCTCCTCTATAAAAGTCTCTGGAAGAGACAGCTTCCGGGGGACACCCACTCAGGACGCCCCTCCTGTCCCTCTCTTGGACAGGAGCTTTCTTTCCCCTAATAAGTATGTTCTGCTCATTAAAAATAAATAAATAAAGTTAGAACTCTTGTGCCACAGGACAGCCTCCCCAGGAATGGAAGTCTGGAGCTCCACAAGACAGCTGCACTCCAAGGTCCGGCATCCATAGCAGCCAGGCTGCAGAAAGAGTGTAAGCACCCGCCATAGATAAGTGAGTGGCTGAGGAAGAGGGCATAAGCGTGGATGGATGGTGACCTGGTCGCTTGTGAAATGGAAGGCTGTCCAGCCACGTGAGCGAGGGCGAGGGTGAGAAGCCTGCGCTGTGACCCTAAGGGAAACAGCTAGGCACAGACGACAGCCTGGCCAGTATGCCTGAACAGGGACCTGGGTCAGGGGGCTCAGAGACCTGAGAACAGCAGGGCAGACGCCAGGGTCTGAAGACGGCGGGCACCTCCTGGAGTCTTGTCTGCAGGACTGCTGTGCTCCCTCCAAGTAGTTGTCACCAGGGCTGATCCCACGTGGCCCCTGGAATCAGTGTACAGTATGGAGGTGCAGGAGGGCCTGGAGAGGTGCCCAGCCTCGAATGTCGGGCTGGCACATGTCCAGAGCCACCAGCATGCGGGCATCGGAGAGGGGCTGCCTGGCTGCATGGCAACCGTGCCTCAGTCAAGCGGTGGGGGGCTGGGAATTATGGGTGCGAAAGTGTTCCGCGCCATCTGGGAGAACAAAAGCTGGATTTGTGAGCCCTTCCATGGCGGACTCATCTTGGCGCTGTCTGTGCATTCATCCATCGCCTCGGCCTGTGAACCCCTGCCTGAGGAGGGTATTCTCTTCTCTATTTAGTGCATGGGGAAGCTGAAGCACAGAGACAAGTCAAGCTTGAACCCCAGCTCGTGAGCGCACTTCTGGGGTCTTTTGCTGTCCTATTGGTCAAGGCTACCCAGGCGCCTCCCACTGGTGAAGCCTCATGGGAGGAGGGGTGCTCCATGCCCTTGGCCCCCCCCTCTGTACATCACCCCCCCCTTCCGTTTCTTCCCCTCCTGCGGAGGATTTATGACTTTAATAATGCAGGCTTTCTCCAGCAGTTTCCCTTGATGTTTAGTCCCCTCTAAAGATCCTTAAAATTAAAACACTAATCAGGAATTTATTTTCTCATCAATCCTGCCCTTCAGGTTATGAGGCCCCGGGGGGTTTTCAGGGACTGCTGGCCTGTGCCCCGAGCCCCTTCCAAGACAGAGCAGATTGGAGCAGAGCAGAGGGTCCCTGCAGAATGGAGAGGAGGCAGGAGGAGAAGCCAAGCCGGGGAGGGGAGAAAGGAGGAAAAGAAACCAGCAGAGAGGGTGCAGGAGACTGACAGAGGGAAGGGAGACATGGGGGCTCTGTGTGTGCAGAGATTGGGGACAACAGGGAAGGAAAAGGGCAAACAAAAAGCCCAGAGGATGCTGGGAAGGATGGGAATGGGAAATCACTCACACAACTTGGAGGCCAGAGTTTGAATCTTGTGGGGTCACCTGCCAGGTCTGTGTTCCCTACACACCCCAGGCTCCAGGACAGCAGGGCCCTGGCCCCCTTATGTTTGTACAGGACTGGAGCTGGCCCTCAAACCCTATAAAGGCTCAGGAAGTCCTAGGGAGTCCCCAGCCCTGCTCTGTCCCACCCCAAGAAGGCAACACTGCCCCACTTGCCAAAAGGAGCTGTTGGCAAAGGCTTTCTCCCAGCCCAGTGCCTCTGCTCCTTCCAGGCAACCTTGGAGATCAGTCACTTACCCAGAATGCTGGGCGAGGAGTCACTCACAGTCCCTTGCCCTGGGCCTCCTCATCTGTGGCATGAGGCTACAGGGCCAGGCATCATGGTGGCATACCTGTAATCCCAGCACTCAGGAGGCTGAGGCAGGAGGATCACCATGGATTCAAGGCCAGCCTGAACTACCTAGCAAGGCCATGTCTGGATAAATCTAAACAAACAAATAAACAAATAAATTTTGTTTGGGTTTCTCATCTGAAATATAGCATCACGCTTTCCTGTTGGCAGCTTAAGAACAACTAGACAATAAAATTCACTTCATCTTTCTATTAAGAGCAGTCAAGTCTCCTCAAGTGTCGGTTATGGGGCCAAGATGGGTTATGGTCTTGCTGAATATTTTCCCTCTACGGTGACTGTCCTGCTGACAGAAGGCCCAGGAGCTGGCTCCTCTCCTCTGGAGTCCAGCAGTCCACCTGCTCAGCAGTTAGATGACCACCAGAGTTGCAGGGCCAACTGCAAGGGGTCTGGCCATGTCCTGGTATACAGTTGTTAGTCTGATCATTCCAGAAGGCCCCAATGAAATGGGGAAATGGCACATTCACATCTTCCATCTCTAATAAGACAAGGCTGGCCAGGCCCTGCAGGGACCACCTGGGGCTTGGGGACCTGCCTTTGGCTCCCAGGAAGTCACAGCCCGTGGTGGCTGCACTGGATCTCCTATGTGATCAGAAGACATGGGCCCACCCCACGGTTGCAGCTTCGTCTGTCAACTACATCCGGTGCCAGGAAGGGCCAACTGTGCGGCACCAGAAGCATAGTCACTCACAATATTAAGCAGGGTCTGCACTTGCAAGTGGCTGTCCCCTCTAGTGACCTCAGCGTCGGCTTCCAAGGGAGATGTCTGTATCTCACCCGCCCCACCTGGGTGAGGCATGAGGCTATGGCGGGTAATGCAGGTGAAGAACACAGGCACACATCAGGCCTCTGAGAAAGGCTTGCTAAGACGTTGGGATGTCGTGTCACCCACATAAGGGCGGTGGCACAGCCAGGCCCAGAGAGACAGGCGCTGCAGCTTCCTGTGGAGTGAGGCCTTCCCTACCTAGTTTGTGCGCTCAGTGCTGACTCAGCAAGCCTAGCCAGCCTCGCCTGGGTGCCAGGGCCTTGTTCCTGCAGTGGCCCAGCTCGTCGACTAGGTAGGAAATCAATGTGTTGATAATCCAAGGCCTGTTGTCGCTCACGGAGAGGCGGCAAGCGTGGCTCTTCTGAAGTCTGAACTGGGCAGCCTGCCTCCTCTCACTCCTCTCACTCACTGGCAACTCCCCACCCCCAAATTCTCTGAGCCCTGGGACAGGAACCAAGGCCAGTCCCATGGCTCCCGGGTGCAAGAAGAGAGTGGCCTCCCGTGGGCTGCCTTTTCAGGAAAATTGGACTCTGTCAAACTGTGTAATTTGAGAAAAGAAGCTGAGCTGCGTCCACAAGAGGTTTGGAATCTTAAGATAATTTCCATGACCCGACCTCATGCTCCTGTGAGGAATGACAGCCTGTGAGACGAGGCAGATCTGACAAAGAGGGACGGGACGGGACGACGACGCTCTCCTTATGTCTGCTGTGCACTATAGCCACATGCTCGGAGCATCCCCTGACCCCGCTGGATGGTGCGATACAGGATTCACCGGCAAATGTAACGCTGGAGAAGCTAATAGAATTTATGATAATACGGATGCTTATGATCAAATGTATTAGGAGAGAGAATTAAAACCCCTCCGGGTGTTCTCCCTAAGAAGGAGAATTGCCTCGAGGAATATTCAGATTTGATTAATCGCAGATTGATTATGGCTCTTACGCATTCAACAAATGCATACCATTAAACCGGAGCTGCTGGAGGGAGCCAGGCCGCAGAAGTGCACCCTTAGCCCCCACACAGGACAGCAGTGCGCTGGGATTGCTGGATGACTCCACTGTCAGTTTAAATCTGGACCAAGTCCTGCCTGGCCATTCTAAATGTGTGGGATCTGAGTGAATGCTTAGTGACTGTCTGACAAAGGGCAAGGGGTTCCTTCATATAAAGGCATTGCTCAGAGGGAGCAGGGCAGGTGGGAGAATATGCTGAAGTCTCCATGGGGGCTGACACTTGGTCAGTGCATGAAGCCTACCGCATGGTAGTGTCACTCTGTAACCAGGGGCTGCAGGAGTTTCAGAATAGCATGTATCAACTTGTCAACACTGTTTAGGCTGACAGATTGATGGTTCCCCCCTAGCTGCCAGGAGACCACTGAAGGGTCCTGGTGTTGAGGCTGGTTATGTGGCAGGATAGACCTACATGGCCAGCAAAGTAGAAACGTCCCGTAGCCGGAAGCCCTCCTGGTCCCAAGGTGTCCCCAGCGGGGCAAGGAGCCTGCACCTGGCTTCTGTAGATGCCCTGAGTGGAGGCACTCTGGCTGGGACACACATGCAATGGTACTGTTGGGTTAGACGATTTTCCTGTGAAAACCGTAGAGTCCTAAGAATTGTTATTTTGGGTTCCGTGAGTCTCCTATAACTGACAAATCCAGCTTAGCTGCTCCTGTTCAATTGAGGTCTTCATCTGATAGAAGGAGCGTGAGAGGGAGGAAATGACCTACACGCCACCACGTAGCACTGTTGGGATTTATGTGGAGTTGTCCCTTCCCCAAAGCCTCATGCAACCATGAGGCAGGGACTTCTAAAGTTTGAGACTTGACTCATGATCCACTGGGATTATGTGCTTTAGTACTAATGGGATTATGGGTCTGAGTATTTCTGGGATTATGTATGTGACCTAAGGCGTATAGGCTGAGGCAGAGAGCCTGATGTAATATAAGGAGAGACAGAGAGACAGATTCACACTGTTGCTCTCTGCTGCCCTGGTTGGTTGGCTGCCTCTGTCACCATTCTGTTGCTGTTCTGCCGCCATGAACTGCTGGCCTCTGCATTGTGCCTCTCTGCCTTGGAGCCAGCCGAGTATGGGCTGAAACCTCCAGTAACTGTGAGCTAAATCAACCTTTCCTTCCTTTATTTTGGGTGTTGGGTATTTGTCCCAGTAACAAGAGAAAAGGAACTGAGACAAGCAGGTTAACAGGAAAGCCCAGGCTGGAAAGCAAAGCCGCAGTCACTAAAGTCTAAAGCCTCTAAGGCCATCTTCCCCTCATCTTCCTGTTTGGAAGTGAAGAGTTGATCCCCAGGGCACTGAAAAAGCAGGGAGAAGAAGCAAGCCCAGGGAGGTGGATCAAGGTAGAAGGAGAATTACTGACCCTGAAGGAATGCAAGGTTGGCAACCAGGAAACAGGTAGTGAAACCCAAGGTTCTGCAATGGGAGCAGATTGAAAAAGACTGAGGACTGAGTCAGTGAGTGGGGAGTGTATCAGTCAGGCAGGACAACTGCCATAACAAACATCCCCAACCTCGATTATGCAAGAAAGATGAATTCTGGTTCACTTCTCAAGACCAAGGTGGTGGAGAACAAAGAGCTGCTCTGTGCAGCTACCCAGCAGTGCAGACGCCTTCACTTTTGCTCCTACGGCTCCTCCAGCCCCCCCCCCAAACCTCTCCAGCTGGAGGAAGGCGGGAAGTGGGAGGGAGCAAAGATATCACAGCAGCCAGCCTCAATGACCTCACTTGCTATACACCCTGCCTGCTGAGGGTCAGGATCAAGGTGAGAGGCAGAAGGACCAACCTCCCTCCTCAGAGTTGGCGGGCAGGCAGTGCCTGAACCACCTCACAGCATTGTGTCTCTGTCCCCCAAGAGCTCCTCTGGAACCTTGACTTCAATTCAGCTGACATTAGCTGAGCCGTATCCTCACAGACAGGCAGCCACCCTGAGCTAGGACCTCCTCAGCCTTTCTGGGATCTGAGCCCTACATCCCAAACTCACCCCTGAGGGCCCCCTCCATGCTCATGCAGCTCACTTGCTGTCCATCACGGCTTTGAGCAAACCCCAGCAGGACCATGTTCCCCGGATGGGCCTTCTCCCCACTTCATACATGTTCTCATGTAAAAGGCCCTGCGGGAGTCGTTTCCAGGAACCTCTGTGTGGCCAGAAGAGGGCATGCATATGTCAAGCCAGAGAGAACCTGTTGGCTTTTCACGGAGCTGGTGGAAAGACCCTGCAGGGCCAGACTCAAGGTTGGAGCAGCTCTTGGTGGTGCCAGGCTGGGACTGGCTGCTGCACACCAGAGGGCATGTCAGGTGGTATGGGGTGGGTACAAGCAAGACTGCCCTGCTTGGCTTCTACTCCTGATACAATGCTGAGTGACCTTGGACGAGTCAGCTCACCTCTCTGAGCCTTGCTTTCAAATGAGTGTCATCAGCACCCTGTTCAGAGAGGCAGTAAGACCTAGCAGCACAGTTCCTGGTCCCCATGATGGAGTAGTAACTGGTCGTCAGCCTCACCTTCTGCCCTCCTGAGGTCTCTGTGACAAGTGGAGCCCAGAGACTATTTAGGTGCCTTTAGGCTGGACCCAGTGACACACACTTGGAATGCAAGCATTTGGGGGGACTCAGGTGGGAGGAGAATCATAGATTCAAGCCTGGTCTGGGCAACTTCATGGTTTACCAATATCTTGTCTCCAAATAGAAAGATGGGGGTGGGTAAGGAGTGTATCAGTCAGGCAGTAAAGCTGCTGTAACAAACATCCCCAACTGCTATCGCAGAATGCAAGAAAGGTGAATTCTGGTTCACTTTGCAAGCCCAATGTGTTGGAAAACAGTGACTCCACCCAGATATTCAGCAATGCAGATTCATGAAAGCCCTGGGTTCAAACCCCAGGATGGAAAAAAAAAATCCAAGAAGGACTTCTGCAGGAGCATGCAATTTCCCCTAGAGTTTGACATGCTCTCTGACTTACCCCAGGGAGGGACAGGAGGCTCCTGTGCCCAGTGCTGGTGGACAGGCGTCTGTCAGTATGCAGGGGTAGAAGCTGGGTTTGCCATGAGCTTCTACACTTGTGAACTATTTTTCCCCAGCCTAGAAGAGCCCGGGCTTATGAAATGCACTTATTAGTCAAAACGATCTCAATCTAATCTAATTCCCCCACAGAAACGATGTAATGATGTTCCTCACTAAAGGCCTGATGTTCTACATTTTGCAAAATGACCACAAACATCTTTGCTAATCGTCTTTAAATGGCATACCTGTGCTCCCAGCCGCCTCGAGCTTTCAAGAGGGCTTCAAAATCAATTAAACAGGGTGACATGGTAAGCGCCCACATAAAACACCATTTAATACGAAAGAAACCAAGTGCAGAGAAGTCCTCGTCAGAGTTCTTGTTCATTTTCACCTCATTTTTCCCACAGCGAATGATAGCGCCTTGCATGTATTGGGTGCATACCGTGTGCTGTACTCTGCTCAAGTTCTCTATGGATACCGCGTCATTAAAGCTAACACACCCACCTAAGGAAGTCAGGGGTCCTGAGAAATTACAGAACTTCCCTGTGGCCACACAGTCTGGAAGAGACAGACCCAGGCTCTGGCCCCAGCACCTGAGACTCGATAGCCAATGTTCTTCACCAAGTCAAACACAGATGGAAAAGTCCCACGAAACAGGCTCCCCTGCTTGGTATGGGTAGGTGACTTAGGACAATTGGGTTGAGGGGCTCCCACTGGCTGGCTTTGAAGGCCATTAGCCAATCCCATCTGTTGAGTGACTTTCTGTTCCATGTTCTGCTGGGGCCTACAACATCTCATCGGCCCTAGCCAGGTACCAAGAGTCCTGTTCCCTTTCTTCCAGAATAGGTAGACAAATAAATGGTCCACACCAAACCAGGGCACAAAGGACAAGAAAAACACAAGGTACAGTTGACATTGGTAGGTGAGAAACGGCCAGTCTGAGGGTGTCTCGAGGAAAGAGAATGATTTCAGGGAAGGGTTTTGAAAGACCCTGAAGAATTTTCCAGGTAAGTGAAGGAAATATACTTCCTGAGCAAAGGCCTCTCCACATAGGGACAAGGACCGTTTGAAGTGATCAAGGGCTCCCTGGGAGGTCTGCTGTGGCAGAGGCCTGAAGGCTGTGCCATCAGGGGAGAGGAGGGCACCAGGCTGTGTCTGCATCCTACGGGGCTCTGCAGGCCCTTCTTGGACTGCGTCCTTCAAACAAGGAAGAGTGTGTCAGCCAGGGTGCTTACAGTTTGCAAGCGTTAGCGGCCCAGTTCTCCCGCCCTTGGAATGTTTTGTCTAACTGAAGCCATCATTCAGGTGTGGCTGGGCCCAGGTGCCCAGTGATGCACCTGATGCCCGTCTCCCTCCCTCTCTTACTATCTGGCTTTGGCTTATTGCTCAATTAAGTGTGGCCAAGGTGAGTCCCAGCAGCTCTCGGGCTGTGTCCTATCACTGGAGGGAACAGAGCAGTTCTGGCCAAAGTCCTGGGGCAACTTTAACTTGGTTCTGACCTGCTGGCACTGAGGGGGCCTGAGCTCAAAACATCAGGCGATCCCAGGGTCCAGTTCTGGCCCAACCGCAACTGAGCAGGCCTGGGTGCTTCCCTAAATCCAGTGTACAACCTGGTCCTCACTGCAGGAGAGGTGAACGCGAGGGGCTCCCAGGCCCCATGGGTCTCCTGCCCCCACTGCCTGAGCTCGGTTTGTCCACCTGCTCCCCACACTGCCTGGACGGCACTACTGGGGCTGTATAGGCATCAGAGGCCTGGTCACTGCAAACACACCGCTCCTAGCCATGCCCACCTGCGGGCACTTTCTGTCACTCTGCAACTCAGTGGCGGAGGGTGACTGGAGGGTGGCCTGACTGATGGCTAGGGGCAGCGGGGCATGGTCCCTCCTCCCTGGGGACCCAGGAGAAGGGCTTGCAGGCCAGCAGTGCCCCCCGCCAGCCTGCTGTGGCCCCCACAGCCAGCCTGGGGCCCTGCAGGTGACAGATCCTGTTCCAGGCAGGATGGCTTCACTGCGGGAGGACAGCTTTGGTTGGAAAATGAGACTGCTTAATCCTTAAATTGAATTTCGTGTGCATTTTTTTTTTTCCCTCAAATTCTCACAGTACCTAATTCCGGCTCTAATTCCTGACACCGGCTGTCATTTAGGATTGGGGCCGTGGCTGGGTTCTGTCAGGCAGCGTATGGTCGTGCTCCATGAATGTTGTGGCCACAACAGCCACGCCCCACAGGCCACCCTGCCCGGCCCTCACCCATGGGCACCTGCCTTCCTTCTTCCCGGCCTGCTCTTTTTCTTTCTCCTGCGGCCTCTGTGCTGTGCTCCTTCTTTTACCTGGCCCTGCACAGCTCACCTGACCTCTGGGGCTGGCTGTCCCCATCTGTCACCTGGCACTCCCTTTGGAGGGAAGAGAGGGATAGCTGACCCCCTCTGCCCATGTCCTGTGCTGGGGACAAGACACTTGCTTTAAAACAACCTGCAACTTGGAAGAGCTGAAAGCACCAGGCACTCCTTTACTTCCTCTCCCCTTCTCCTTCTCTCCCTCCCTCCCTTCCTCCTTCCCTCCCTTTGTCCCTCCCTCCTTCCTTCCTCCCTTCTTCCCTTCTTCCTTCTCTCCCTCTCTCTCTCCCTCCCTTCCTGCTGGCCTTCTCTCTTCCACTCCTCCTGCTCTCCTCTCCTCCTTCTCTTCCTTGGAATCACTAGCTGTTAACTGAGCACCTACTGCATGCATGGTCTTGGGCCAGGTGCTAGGGACTGGCAGGAAAGGCCGATGACCAACTTGTGTCCCACCCTGGCTGCATTGAGGGCAAGCCCTCCCCATGGCCCCTGCTCCCCCTCCCCCAAGTTAGTGACCCTCTGAGCTGTGACTTGACTGAAGAGAAGGAGCCAGCATGGAGGCAGGACTTCCAGGCAGAGGGAGGAACAAGCCCAAGGGCCCCGGGGCCGCACAGAAATATCAGCAGTGCATCCCAGTCAGCCCGGGAGCCCCAAGACGAGCTGCTCTCTGGGCTTTCTCATGAAGGAAGGTGGGGTGCAGGAGCTGTCAGGGAGAGGGCTGCAGATGGGGGTGGACATCCAACCTGAGCTACTGAGAACACAGGAGAACATTGCCCCAGGGCAGCCACCTAAAGGTGTCCTTGGGGGCCACCGGTTTCTTGGGCGGCTCCTGCTGTGAGCCCCTCATCAACAGCACAGTGAGTGGACTCAGACTCCCCTCCAGCCACCACAGGCCCCTGTGGCTGTGCCACTTAACCTAGCTCTGCCTCAGCTTCCCCATCTCAGCATCAAAGGCCTCCTGAATCCGTGAGCTCTTGCGTGCAAAGGGCTCAGTGGTGGCATCAAGGGGTTGGACAGGACGCCGAGTGGTGAAGGAAATGAGGATGCCCTGAGCTCTGGCCAGGGAACCCCAGCTGGGGACCTCAGAGTGCAGCAGGGGTCACGGGAGGCTTCCTGGGGGCTGTGATGCAGGGGAGACCTTGAGGCGTGGGTGGACTTTCATCTGCAGAAGGGAGCACTGTGGGGACCATGAGCGTGGGGGACAGCAAAGGGAGCAAGGGGTGCAGGGGAGCAACCACGGAGGCAGGGCAGGCAGGCCGGGCCACGCAGCACAGCCCATGGCGTTGTCTCCAGCTGGGTCACTGTGCTGAGCTACAGCAGCGTCCTCTCTTCCCCAGCTGGGCAGTGAGGGACACAGTAAGACCAGGTCCAAGGTCACATGGCTCTCTAGCAGTCAGGGCAGGACAGGGCAGGCACCCTGGGGAGGAAGCAACCTGCCGGGTGACCTCAGGCCAGTCGTGCTCACACTCCAGGTCCCAGGGCCTCATCTGTACAGTGAGCACTGGGCTCAGCATCTGCTGGCCCAAGTGGAAGACTGGGACCCTCAGGGAACAAGCAGGACGTGTGAATAAGGGAAGAGGGGGCTCTTGCCACCTGTGCAGTGTGTGCACGTGTGTGTGCACACGTGTATGCCTGGCAGAGGAGGCCAGAGGCACAGGCTCGAGTTCATGGCCACTGCTGGCTGCACCGCCCCGAGCAGGTCGGCCAACCTTTCAGCCTCTGCTCCTTCCACTGAGACAAGAGGGCAGCTGTCCCCTGTAGGGATGGCACCACCAGCTCTGTGCCACAGCCACCATTGGTTACTTCTCCGTCTACAGAGGAAACCAGCCCAGAAGCTTGCCCAGGGTCAGGGTCAATGGGGCTGTAGAGCCAGAGGCAGGATGAGAACCAGGTAGGTCTGTCTCCTGGATCCACAGCCCCAGCCACTCTGCTCCAAGATGGAAGAAGAAACGAGAGAGGCATTGCCCTCGGGAGCCTGTGAACTTGTGTGTGGGTGGGTGAGTGGGTGGGTGGGTGGGGATATAGCTGCTGCCTTGTCTGGGCTTCAGGGCGAGTGGCTGCTCAACTCCTGGACCTCCAGCCCTGGCCTTCATGTATTCAACAAGCTCTGAAGGCGTCCCAGCCTCAGGGAAGAAGTAGGGAACCAGACAGACAGACAGACAGACAGATAGACGGACAGACAGATATAGTTTCTGATCCCAGTTCCGGGGCAGAGGTGCCTGCATCTGCTTTTCTGACACAATGCCAGTTGCCCCCAGCCTAAGGGAGGAGCCGTCTCTGTGGCTCTTGGTTTCAGAGGTTCTGTCCGTGGTTGGCTGACTCCAAGGTAGCACCGTCAGAGTGGAAGAGCTCGACACCATGGTGACCCTGAAGCTGAGAGCAGGGCACAGTGCCAGAGAGGACAAGGCGAGGGACAGATACAGGTGAGTCCTTCCTGACCTCCAGCCTGCCATGGCAGAGGCCAAAGGCTGCAGCCCAAGGAAGGGATAGAATGGCACTGGGAAGCCATGACCGGGTGGCCTGGCCCTTTCATGATCCCGGGTGGGTGCTCAGCACAACCGCAGCTTGTAGGTCCCAGTTTGCTTAGCACGAGTGGAAATTACCTTTGCCTCTGTTCTGCGTTGCCTTCTGATCTGGCATCATCGTTCAGATGTATAGCGGCGCGTTTTCAGTGGATACAACTTAATTAGGCTCAATCTGTATCACTAAATTACGAAAGACTCATTTAGAAAGAATTCCTTGTCCAGGTTCGCTGGTCTGCACTGTTCACTCAAAAACACACTTGGAAAAGAGCCCGCTGCTGGCCCTGGGTTCTGGAGGGTGCTCCTCCGCTGCCTCTGGCACCCTTGTCCTGCATGTCATTTACTTTCCTTCTCACTGACTGGAAGGGTTTGGACATCGCTGGGACCCACAGCCTCCGCCTACACATGCAGAGGCTCCAGCGTGGTCTTTTAGTCAGTCATCGAGCATTCTGCGATGCACCATAGGAGACAGAACCTGGGCCGGGGAGCTGGGGACCAGGTGCATAGAGGGGTGAGATGCAGGCCCTGTAGACACGGCCCACGCATCTGGGTGGGGGTCCAGATCCCAACTTTTATCTTCCTGAACAAACCCGAGATGCACACAATGAGGATAGGGGGTTTCCGAGACGCCAAGTGAGTGAGGGGTCACCAAGCACTTTCTTCCCTTGTCGGTGGCGTACAAGGACATTTGGGGGCACAGGCATGGATCAGGGGAGCCAGGGTCCTTGAAAAAGATTCCTGAAGACAGGTGCCCCCAGGTCATAAACCAGGGAATGGGGTTCCATGGAGATTCCCCCAGAAAAACAGAACCAATAACAAATACACATATATGGGTGCATTCTGAGAAATGTGTCACTGGGTGATTCTGTCACCATGTGACCATGGAAGACTGCATGGCCCAAGCCTCTACAAGACAGTGGCCTTGTACCACATGGTCCAGCCCCTCACTGAAGGAGGGCACTGGAGAAGCTGTCCCTTCCCCTGCCAGCCATCAGCAGGGCCACAGACAAGAGGCATCGGCTCAGATGCTGGTGGAGAGAGGGCCTCACCAGCACCCAGGCTCCGCTGTCCTCGGCCTGGGCCATGCAGGTGGCTGTGGACACCCTGGTCCAGGCATGATGGAGCTTCCTCCTCTCTTTCCTACCCCAGGAAACTGTCCTCAGCAGCCCACACCCAAGTGGAGCATCCTAGGCTCAGGTTGGGTGAAGAGGAGTCCAACATAGCATCTGTGATCTGAGGAAGAAATTGGGAGACACACAAAGCTTTCAGGGCCAGTGGGAACCAGAGAGAGGGCGGGGGGGGGGAGAGAGAGAGAGAGAACAGGACAAAACAGCGACCCACAGTGTGGACTGCTGCTCACTCACGGAGTGGCCTGGGCAAACGCTAACCTCAGTAAGGATGGGGGTGGGTCAAGGCGACCCGGAAGTGCTCCAGATAGGCTTTCCTGCCCCTGGGCCTTGGCATGTGCTGCCCCATCTCCCACCCCCCCACACACACACTTTGCACCTGGCCCGTTCCTGCTCACATTTCCAATCTTGATGGAGATGTCACCTGTATCAGGACGCCTTTCCCAGGTCCCCAGGCCAAGTAGGCTCCCATCTAGAATCCTTCCTGACACCCGCCCTCTCACTTCTGCCCCCTGGCTCTTGTCTTGATCAAAATTGGAACAATGCCAGTCAGGGTGCTTGTTTCCTCTTCGCTTCAAGGGCCAGGGGGAGCAGGAGCCACGTCTGCCCCGAGTACCTCTGGCCCCAGTGCAAGCCCAGGGCTGGGTGCTCAGTGGATACCCGTTGATGGCCAGACTGAATCGCAAATGCTTGAATCATGGGGGCCCTGTGGGTAGAGAAGAAGAGAAGAAAGAGAACAGAATAGAGAGCAGAAAGCAGCCCTGCTCCCCAGGTAAGATAGACTGCAATTAGCACCCGTCACACAACGGAGAGAAAAAACGAGGGCAAGAGGTGTCGCTGCCCCCTGCACTTCCTGTCTCTGACTCCCCTGCTTCCCCACACAGGGGATCCAGAGGAAGTGTTCACCCACGGGGCTGTCCTGGGGAGATTCCTTCCCCAGAGCCCTTCTCCTGCGCTCTACTACCCACTCTGGGTGGTTGCCCTGGAAACCGAAAGATGAGGGTTTCAGGTGTGCCGCAGCCCTGGGAATCTGCTCCAGGCACATCAAAGCTTCCCAGCTGTCCCCATTTAAATAGGTGCAGAAGCGCAGAGATCTCAGACAAGACAATTAGTCCAAGCTGTCAGGAGGCGCGGCGGCGGCAGCCTCGTTCCTGAAGGGCCTCTTCTTCCAGAGTTTTCCCCGGCTGCAGCGTGTCTCACATGCTGTGGGGAGCTGTCAGCTCTGTGGCACACACACGAAAATTAGAAATAAAAATGGACTATCAGAGAACAATATCAGACCTGACGGCCCAAGTTGTTCAAGCGACGGTGATTACAGTGGCAAAAGTGGTTGGTCTAAAGTGGTTGGCAGGGGCTGGCCAGATGGCTCAGCGGACTGAAACGGCCTCTTAGACACATCACAGGGACCAGGGTTCCATGTGCAGAGTCCGTGTAGGCCACGCCCCTGCGGGTGGGCTGAACCGACGAAGCTCCTGCAATCCCAGCGCTTGGGAGGCTGAAAGCACAGGGACTGTTATGAGTCTGCTCTGTGTAATGAGACCCTGGAGACCCTGTATTAAAAACATAATAAATAAATAGATAGATAGATAGATAGATAGATAGATAGATAGATAGATAGATAATACAGTGGTTGGCAGGAACAGAGAAGGGGAGACTGTGTCCCTCAGGAAAGAGCTTTGAGACCTTGTTCCACTCTTCCTTTGGGCCTGAGGTCCTCCTTTGC
>PVJA010006726.1:0-34904 GCA_004027025.1 Myocastor coypus
GGGGGAAAGGGAAGGCAGGCCAAGGATCCTGACCCAGCCGGCGCAGGCTCAGCTCCCAGCGGTGGGGTTTGGGCTGGGCTGGAACAGGAAGTTAGTCGCGGGAACGCAGAGGCGGGGCAGAGGGGCGCAGGCGCTTACCCGCGGCGGGTTCGCAGGCTCAGCTCCGAGCGGTGGGGTTTATAAATAGTATTTTTAAAAATTAAAGATAGAAATTTGTGTTTTTATCAAGTATATCAGTACAACTAAAATATAAAGTGACAAACTGCAAAATACAGGAATTGATTTATATTTTATTAACATAATAAGGCAATTATTTGGATTTATAAAATTATTTATAATAACTTTTTATTTAATAAATATTTATAAAATTATAATACATGGAAAAACACAAATGAAAGAAAATTTATCAAATATGTTGTACAATTGAAAGATGATTTTAATTTACCTATACTCTCTTTTCTATGTACATATTAGGTATAACACTTTAAGGGGAAAGTATTGGGATTAATGATCTTTACTTAAAGGTACAGAGTGAAAGAATTCCTTTGAGATGCAAATTCTTACTTCTGAGGAGTTAAACTAGGTATGATAAAGTAATGAAGTTCAGAGTAATTCCCTGTGACCTGTCAATCACAATTTAGAAACTTCAAATGTACATAGGACTTCATTATCTTAGCAATGACAGTTCAGGAGGAATGTATTCTTCTAGCTCTGCCTCCCTGTTAAGTGAAAGGCAAGGAAAGTAGGAGTTGATAAGGGCTCTGAGTATTGCGAAGTTGGTGTGTGACGGACAGGAGATAGAGGAAACAATATACAAGCAGAATGGAAGCCTGATGGTCTCTTGCAGGCAGGTTACCTCCAGAGGCAGTCTTTCCTGACTGTCTACCATCCAAAGGAGGGAAGCTTAAAAGGCACACTCTGAGTAGCGGCTGAGGGTGCTCCTGCACTGCGCTTCCTTAGTCTACTTTCAGGAGTCTTGCCACATTATATTTACCATAATTTCTTTTTACCTTTCACCATTTCGCTATGTGTTATAAATATGAACTAAGTACAATATAAAATCCAAAGAGTTTCAAAACTTTCTCTATTCAAGCATTTTACATGTTTCTCTATAGGTGAACTTTAGCACACCTACTCAAATCAGATATCTTATTTAATTAATAACTAAGGTATCTATGTCAAAATC
Organism: Myocastor coypus; assembly: GCA_004027025.1. Lineage (NCBI taxonomy): Eukaryota > Metazoa > Chordata > Mammalia > Rodentia > Myocastoridae > Myocastor > Myocastor coypus. The sequence goes on from PVJA010006726.1 coordinate 1,187, forward strand.
CTTTCCTGTCAAATTTAAGGTGTTTCTTTAATTACCTTCTTCCAGTTATTTTTCCACCCCAAGTACAAATAAATGAGCCTTAAATCAATATTACTGAAGATAGACAGAATAACATTAAGCATTTGAAACAATCTGAATATGAAAAAGAAAGCAAAATTTAATTTAGTTTAAAAACAGAGGGAACTAATTCTAAGAGTTGTAAATCTGAAAGCTAAAGTAATAGCAACAGTATCATCTTACATAAGTAAAGTATTATTTTTTTCTTACATATTTAGTGTAAGTAGCTTTAATAGTCTTAAACTGGAAAACTGAGAGAAAAGCAGAATAGCTAAATCAGAAGTAGAAATAAAATTTGACGATTAAATGACACATTAAAATAGAACAGTGATCGCCGGGTGTGGTGGCGCACGCCTGTAATCCCAGCACTCGGGAGGCTGAGGCAGGAGGATCAGTGCAAATTCGAGACCAGCCTGGGCTACAAAAGTGAGCTCAAGGCCAGCCTCAACTGCATAGTGAGACCCTGTCTCAAAAAAACCAATAAATAAATAAATAAATAAATAAATAAATAAATAAATAAATAAAATAGAACAGTGATCAAAGAGTAAATTTAAAAATCAGACTGGGAATATAGCTCATTGGGACAAGGACTCGCCTGGTAAGTGAAAGGACTTGAGTTAGATTCCTGGTACAAAAAAAAAAAAAAAAAAACACTCAAAATACTTCTACGTGAAGGACCATGTTGCCTACAAATAATGAAACTTTTTCTTGTTCCATTCCTACTTGTGTCATTTTTGCTTCTTTTTTCTTGCCTAATTGCACTGGCTAATACTTTAAGTACTATATTGAACAGGAGTGATTCCAGCAGTTCACAGCCACAGTAGATTGTATAAAGTTCCGTATCTACCACTATACTCCAATATAAAATCAAAACTAAGTGCTGGACAAATATCTCAGTGGATTAGAGTATCTGCAAGCAAGTGCAGGGGCCAGGGGTTCAATCCCGACCCTACCATGCAAGCTCTGTTCCCCAGGGCACCCTGAGATGGCAATTGAGACTGGACATGGTGATACACGCCTGAAATTCCAGGTCTTGGGAGGCTGTAAAGAAACGGATCACTACAAGTATGACCTAGTAATGAGATCCTGGGCACCCTGTAGACCCCTCCCTAAGACAAATAAAATAAAATAAAAACTGATTACATCAGTTTAAATAATTAAATAAATATTTAACAGAAGCATTTATGCTGCAGGATGATAAAGTAGCTAAAACCTTTGAACACATTGACAAGAGTAGGAAATTCTGAACATAAAAATACAATCAAAATTCAACAAGTAAGGTTTAATTATATTAAATAGTTCTTGCACAAAATATTAAACAATCAACAGAATGAAGTGACAGTCTACAGAATGGATAAAAATCTGTCAATTAATCTTATGACAAAGGATAAATGGTAAGAATAATCAAAGTTCTCCAGAAACTGACTCTTAAAATAAAAGACCCCTGATTAATAGTGGGCAACGGAAATGAATAGCCACTTCTTAGAAGAAACAAAAATAGCCAGTGAATCGACCACAGTATGCCCAACATCTCCAGCCACTAGAGACATGAAAGTTAAAAGAACATGGAGAGAGCGTAAGAATCCAAAATAATTGGCTAGCCTCACGAAATCAATAACAAATGCTGCCAAAATTATAGCTTAGAAGATAGGCTTTTTCACTCTTGGTGGGAATGTAAATGTGTATAGTCATTTTGAAAATCGGTGGAGATTCTACAGAACAATAAAACTAGAAATTCTCTTTGACTATGCTGTTGCCCCTGTAAGTAGCTTTGCAAAGAATTTAAAGATAATATTCCACAATGATGCATGCACAGCCATATTTACAGCATCACAGCCCATAACAGTTAAATCTTGGAAGCCACACGCATAGCTATTAGCAGATATCTAGCAAAAGGAAATTGTCTCTATACAGAATGTATGACTGCTCTGAAGTTATACAGAAGAAAGATCAGCTGTACTCATTGCACAAAATTGATGAGACCATAATATCAAGGAAGTAACTCAGACACGCAGTTTAAATGTCACTTCAATTCTCTTGTAGGAGGAATCCAAGGTATAACTAGTTTTTAAAAATTTAATGTAAGATAGCACTAGGAAACATAAGGACAGAGCTTTTTCAAATGAGAAGGAAAGCTAGAAACTGAAGGGGTGAAAATATAAAAAAATATGTTAATCAAATATGTTATTTACCTGCAGGTAAGCATTACATGCCAGTGTCTCATGAGTACTGCACAGATATACCAATAAAAATAAATAATTTCCAAGCACCTGCCTGGCAAGGACAAGGTCCTGGGTTCGATCCCCAGTACTGCCAATCAATGAATCAGTCAATAAATAAGTAACTATTTCATGTTTTAAATTTCCTGCCTGATAGCCACACATCAGATATTATTTATTTAAATGATAGATTATTAAGTCAAAGTTATTCATGTATTCATCTCCTCACACATTTATCATATTTTTGTGACAAGAACATATAAAATCTCTCTGAAGATCAAAAGTCACATTCATAAAAATGGGATGAGTGGTGTTTTTCTAGGCTGTCTGTGAATATGAGAAGGAAAATATTTCATTTGAAGGGCATGAGCTTTCATCTTGTCCAGAAGAATAAATTTTAGAGATATAATGATAACTGTAGCATACAAACATATTATGTATTTCAACTCTACTTCAGTTAAATCTGCATCCTCAGTTCTTGAAAACTGACCTAGGGAGCAGAGTTCAGTAGAACATTTATAAGGTGCAGTGTTGAGGACTGAAGCCAGGGCCTCATGTGGGAGGCAAGCTGTCTCCCTCTGAGCCATGCCCTCAGCCTGAGTAAATGCTTCACACCTTTTCTTGATCTGCAGATCTTTAAAATAACTTTTAAATATGATGCAACAGATCTCTCTTATGTTAGAGAAATATTAACAACTAAGAAACGTGAGAAGATGACATTCTCATTTTTTCTTCAAGTGACATACTTAATGTATGTAACGATTAGACAGTCTCGGTGATAAAATTAATGATTTTCATGGGTATTCTTTTGTGAAGTGCTGAATTTTATTTAAAAATTGTATCTAATTATTTATTTATTTATTGCAATTTTATTACTCCATAAAGCGTAGGTCAGATTCTTAATTGCTTATTTCACATGAGACTAATTTTGTTTTTCTGTATTTAGTGCAGGGTCTACAGGGCATTCAGGGTCTCACTACATCAGTTGGACTCATAGTGATTCTGCTGTTTAAAACCTCTCAAGTGCTGGGATTACAAGTGCGTGCCACCATGCCCAGTCTCGATCGCCATCTCAGTGCTGCCTGGTGCAGGGCCTCCTTGGCATGCCAGGGATCAAACCCCGGCCACTGCACTCTGCCAAAGCAGGCACTTTAGTCCACTGAGCTATTGGGCCAGCCACACACATGACTGATTCTATTACATGTTTGACAGCTGTCAATTTTCATTTCCCAGGTAATAATTTATGCTGTTTCCCCTTTTAAGCACGTAGAAGTTTTTGAAAATTTACATTAAACTTAAATGACAAGCCGGGTGTGGTGGCTCACGCCTGTAATTCCAGCACTCGGGAGGCTGAGTCAGGAGTATTGGTGCGAGTTCGAGACCAGCCTGGGCTACAAAAGTGAGCTCAAGGCCAGCCTCAACTGAATAGCGAGACTCTGTCTCAAAAAGCCAAAAACAAAAAAAAAAAAAAAAAAAAAATTAAATGACAAATTCCTTTCTGCAAAACAAAGTTTCAGTGTGTGTGTGTGTGTGTGTGTGTGTGTGTGTGTGTGTGTGTGTGATAGTATAGTTCAGAGTAGCTGTTTTTCCAAAGTTGTACATCTATACAAATGTAACTATTAACTTTGTGCATTTAGAAGCGAGGTGTAATTTAAAAGTGATGTCACTATTTCACAGATATACCCAGGGTTCAGAGTGATTGATTCAAGTCTCTTCTAAATTTTGCACAAAAATACAGTATACAATCACATTTCATCTTCCTCGGTGCAGAATGTAGTTTTCTAAATCATACTCTACTGTCATGAACATGTTCATTTTCCACACAGAGCGCTCTGACTGAAAATAAGGGCAGCACGACGCATTTCGCAGCATAAATTTCGGACACTGCTGCAGTTGGTGCTGTATATCTCTTTCATGGTTCAACTTCTAAATCTTGTTGTTTTTAATCACTTTTGTGTTTGCAAGATTTATGTCCCTGTATACTTTGCTTACATTCAGTAGCTAAGTAGTATTCTTCCTGCTAGCATGCTGTATCTTGTAATACATTTACAAAGTAAAAATGAGATTTTAATTATAGGTACAGTATAAACACAAATTTTGCTGCATAGCCAAGCCATCATAAAATACTCAAACTTAGAAGTGTGCACACATGTATATGCCATATACAAACTCATATTTTAAATTTATAAGTTAGGGCAGCACCCTATCTTAGATTTACCAGTAAATTCAATGCAACTTTAAAAATGTAAATTGACGATTGTTTTACTTAGAAACTTATTTACAAATTGTTCTCATAGGTGTATTTTCAAATCATATAATTTTAAAATATTTAATGTTAATCTCCTTATAAGTTTAATATTATTGGTAAGCCAGCCAAAGAGCTGAGCAGATTAAAGCATCTTCGTAGGCAAACAATGGTTGAGGTTCAATTCCCAGCATACCGTGCTGGCCCCACGTCCAGGGTGCACTGAGACAGGAATTGAGACTGGCCATGGTGGTGCATGCCTGCAATCTCAGCTCTTGGGAGGCTGAGCAAAGGTGTATCAGAAAGAATCCAATCTACATACTGAGACCCTATACTAAAATACAAAAAAGAAAAAAAAAATAATAATTATAATAATATTGTCAAATTAACAGTCAGTTGTCCTATGAAAAGTGTCTATTATAATTGTTTCAAATAATACATACAAATAATATGATTTTAATACCTAAAACACATTATAAATTGTCTGATTTTAGTGATTATTTAATATAATAACGTAAATGGTAGAGGTTTTGATTTACGTTAAGAAATAAAGAAATAGAAAACATATTTCGATTAGTGAAAATGTAAAACAAAATGAACTTATCAGGAAAATGTAATCGTATCACTGGCTCTGTATGAATCAGTTGCCATGACAATCACATTACCCATGGATAATGTCCACTTTGATATTTACTGGTATTTACTTCTGTAGATTTGTATTAGATGAGTAACCTAACAAATTCATTCAGTCTCTATCTATTCCTCCCATTTGACCCTTGTTATGGCTTATGTCTAGCTGTCCCACCAAAGCCTCGTGCAATCATGGGGCTGGGACTTCTAGAGTTTGAAGTTTGAGCCATGATCCATTGGGATTATGTGTTGTAGTACTGATAAGATTATGGTCTGAGTACTGCTGGGAATTATAGGTGTGGCCTAAGTCGGATAGGCTAAGACAGAAAGTCTAATGTAATTTAAAGAGACAGAGAGACAGACTAGAGCTGTTGCTCTCTGCTCCCTTGGTTATTCTGTTGCCTCTATCATAATTGTTGCTGTTCCACCTCCATGAACTGCTGCTTTCTGCCATGTGCCATTCAGCCTTAGAGCTGGCCATATATGGACTGAAACCTCCAGTAACTGTGAGCTAAATAAACCTTTCCTTCCTTCATTTTGAGTGTCAGGTATTTGTCCCAGCAATGAGTAAAAAGTAACTAAGACAATCGTTCATCCTCAGATTCTTCCCTTCATCTTCCAGTTTCTCTCCAGCATTCTGCTTTGTTTTCTAATTCTATTCTTGACAGTTTTGTTGTCTAATTCTATTCTTGATAGTTTTTTTCCATTTTTGTTTTCTTTACTTGAAAAATTACACAGAAGTTTTAGGTGTGGGTGTAGGTGATACTGCATATTTCATAATTAAAGAGATATAAAAGTGTAAATTGAAAGGAATTCTTGAACAGCAAGCTAACACTTTCAATAGTTAGAGAAGACCCTTTAATGCTTGTGAATTTTGCTAAATATTATGATCCCTTTAATAAGAAACAAAAATTACAAACAAATGAAAAGAAAACATGGATAGGCATGTAGAAAAAAAATGAACAGAATAGGGAGAGTCAGTTCTAGACTTCATATTTCATTCATGTATATGATGAGGTACTCTAGACCCATCTGCTGAAGTGGAGTAACAGCAGAAATTGGGCTACCACAGCTATGGAAGTCCCAGTTTTGAAGGTTTACCTCCTGTTTGCTAAAAGTAACATATCTTAGTGAGATATTTGTGAGTGCCAATCAAAATCCCTGTGATAATACACACAAGAAGTCCCAAGGCATAAAACTGAGCCTTGCTGGAATCAGAGACTGCATGCTGTCAGTTACATCTTTTTATTTGCAGGGGGATGAGACCCACCCAGCTCACCTCGTGGTGGTGAAATTGCATTGTTCCGCACACATCCCAGAGGCACTAGGAACCCCAACTCTGTTCATCACCGCTGTTATTTGGAATTGGAAAGACAAAAACTAACTATAATAAATGAAATTATGCTAAGGAACAGGATGATGCAATGTGATATTTCATATGATAATAAACAGTGGCCATATAATGGACAAGTATAGCATACGTTAGTGTGGGTGGATATCACAAATATTTGAAACAAAAATAAGATAGATTAACACATATGAAGTGTTAGTAGTTTCTGTCCTGTTGTGTTTGATCCAAAGTGCTGAATTAATTCAAAAATAAATTTCATGGTCATTTTCTCTTTCAGGGAAAAAAAAATAAAGTGAATAAGAATATATTGAGGAGGACAAGTAGCAAAATACCTTTTCAGGAACATTAAAAAATCACGTGGTGCCAGACCAGGTGAAGAATATGAAGCTGAATGCTTATTTATCTGGTGAAGTCACTCATGGAAGAGGTTTTCTGGAACTTCTTCAGAATGCAACAAGAAAACATGGTTTAAGTGAATTTAAGGTTAACAGAGAGGGTTATGGGATACCTCAATGGTTTAAGCACCTGCCTGGGAAGCACAGGGCCCGGGATCGATCCCTGGTGCTGTGTACCAGGCCAGCCCTGGAGCCGTAGTGCACACCTGTAAACCTAGCACTGAGGAGGCAGATAGGAGGATCGCTATGAGCCTGAGCTGGATAGTGAGACCTTGTACCAAATGAATGAAGGAAGGAAGGAAGGAAGAAAGGAAGGAAGGAAGGAAGGAAGAAAGAAAGAAAGAAAGAAAGAAGTAAATAAAATTTTTTAAAAATGAAAACAAAGTGAATGGAAATACAATGAGGACAACAGGTGGTAAAATACCTCTTACTATAATGTATACTTTCTGTTTAAACAACCTTATTTTGATCACATCCTGCATCCTACATATTTAAATAGGTGATCATTACATTTTGTCTAAGGATACTTGCACATATGTCTAAATCACATCTGAAGCAGTATGTTTCTACCACACCGTGGATCATTGTCCTCTATGAGTACACAAAATAATTTTATGAATGTCCACAGAAGGCTTCAATTAAACTGATTTTAATTTCTACCTGAATGCATTGGTGGCTGCAATTTTTATAACTTCTTCTGTGCTGCAAATAAAAGAAATAAGGAGTGTTTGATCTGGAATCTTCAGGTTTTTTCATGCATGACCCCACAAGGACAACAATCTGGACTTCTGTCAGATGCTTGGGTCACGCCTCTCATTTATCCATTATGTCCTGGGTTACTTTGGTCCTATTTTCTGGTGTTGTAAAACTAAATGACTGTTTCGAATTGCTTCTTGGTTTTCATTGTGCTCCTTATCTGTGGCAATGAGAAGAATTTTAGAGAAAACAAGGGATTATAAAAATATAAATATGTGGAAGAAATAAATTTATTTTCTCAGCTATGCATACCACATAGTCTATTAAAATCATCTTCTGTAAGATATCTTAATTATATACATAATATCTGTGAATAAAATTATCCCTCACTGAAAAGCCCACCTAACTCACTGTACATTATGGTTTGAGTATTTAAACAGGTACTGAAATAGTACAAGTGAGTAAATTATTCATTCCCATCTTTCCTGACTATTGTTTTTTACCTAGGCATTAGAGAATCTAAGGAAGACAGATAACTGTTATGGAGGAAAGGATCTGAATAATCACCTGAGAGAATAAATAAATATTCAAAGTTCAATAAAGAACATAGAAAAAACAAGTAAGAAATTATAACAAAGAATAATAAATTAAAAGCAAAAAACCTTATTTTTTATAATATCTGTCTCAAAAACAATATTTATTGTTGTATGTTATAGTCCAGTGCTGAAAGAAACAAGGAGAAGACCCAGTGAATGTAGCTTCAGAAGTCTCACTGAGATCTGTCTCTTTGGAAGTGAGCCCAGAGTTCCAGAAGCACCTCCTTTTTATTTAGGACTATAACCTCTGTTGACCTTCACTGTTTGTTTAATGCTAGGTTCACACAATTGTTAAATGAAAGGATGACAAGGAGGGGAGGAGACAATCGCCAACATCTTAGGTAAGCACAGAGACATCAATCAGGATAAGCTGTTACACAACTTCTTAAATCCCAGTTTTCCGGAAGCCTTAAGTAACAGATTACAAATTGCCCTAAACGTTGTTTATTGTTCTTCCCTTCTTTAAGATGCTAGCTTCTTATCTCTACAATTTATGTAGAGACTGATAGGTATGAAAAGGGGCAAATGAGCAACTCTCCAGGCCAGAGAAACAAAATCCGCAATCCCTGAAGAAAGTTTTGCAATCAAACTGTATCCATAAGTAAAAGCAAAGCATGAGCGATAAAGCCTAAGGAAATTGATTAGCAGGCACCAACATTACACCACTACACAGTCAGAACTAAAATTGTGCTTTTAATTCTGATTGCATCTAGAATTTTGTAATTTTTGATGGATGGAAAGTGTTTCTGTTTTTATTTTGTTTTAAAAAATACTTCAGTCTCTGGTTTCTAGGTAGGAGAGGCAATGGGCTATGTTAAACACATGGACCTCTCTGCCTGCAGTTTCCCGCCTCACCACCAGAACTCAGTCCTTGCCTACAGCAGCCCCAAACAACCAATGAGTGCACAGGTAGGATCTCTTGGCCTATGGGCCCCACATACCACTAGAACTCTGCCCGTGCCCACAGATCCTGACTGGTATGCACATAGGCAGGAACACTAGGCCTGTGCCCTTGCACCACTGGAACTTCTACCCTGCCCAGAACCCAGCTCTGGCATGTGCTGTAGAGCCTTGCAGCAAAATTCCCTACAAGAGAGGCTGGGGGTCAGAACCTACCAGTTAACACAAGAGCTGAACATCTTGCCAGAGGAGAACAGCAGGTGCTCATCCAAAAGCTGCACTTGAAGAAGTTGAGTACAGCAGCCAGACTGAGCCAAGCACACCTAGAAAAGGTCAAACTTGGTAGATCCAGACCCAAATTTCAGTAAGTGCTAATGGCATAACTTCACCAAAGTTCTCCACCAAAGGTCACTGTTATACAGAATGATACAGACAAGGAGCAAAATGGAATCTCAAGTCATGAGCCCACCTGGAACAAATACAGGAGACACTACCATATAAGAAAATGGGAATCATGCAGCCAAAATCTCTGAATTTGCATCATCTGAATTAAACAAACTAATGCAGAAATGTATAGAGTAACTCGTATTAGAGATAAGCTCTGAAGTAAAAAAAGAAATCTTGGAATTACTAGAATCTGAAGTAAAAAATAGCTGGAGAAAAGTATAGAGGGAATCAGATAAAAAATAACTTCTAAAGTAAAAAAAAAAAAAAAAGTCTTCTCTAAATTAATAGCGTCTGAAGTAAAAGAAAAACTGCAGAAAGGTAGAGAGGAAATGAGAGCAGAGACAACTTCCAAAGTAGAAAGAGAAAGAACAACTACAATTAAAGACTTCATAAATGTCTCTAAAGAAGACATTGATAAAAAATTAGAGGGGAATAGAAAAATGATGGAATCCTTGAATGAGCAATATAAGAAAGAAATAGATCACATGAAAGAGTTTCAAAAATGTACAAAAAAATAAAATCTCAATCACAAGGTGATAAAACTATATGAATGAACATGAAGATAGAGTTTCAGATCTTGAAGACATAGTTGTAGCTAGTGAAAAGGTAAAGAAGGATCTCTTAAAAACTACCAGGATGCAGGTAAAAATAATTCAAAATCTACAAGATGTTGCAAAAATGAACAACGTGAGATTAAGAGGAATCAATGAGAAAGAAGGAGTCAATACAAGCACATAAAAAGACTATGGGCAGAAGTAATATCAGAAAACTTCCAAAATATGAGAAAACAATAACTGGACATTCAGTCAAATGAAGCACACAGAACTTCCAATAACAACAACTTGACTAAAAACACACCCAGATATATAATAGTCAAAATCCCAAAAATCCAGCAGAAGAACAATATACTAAAAGCCGCTAGAGAAAAGAAACAGATCACATTTAAAGGAAAACCCATAAGAATAACAGAAGATTTCTCTTCACAAACCATGAAGTCAAGAAGAACATGAGGCAGAGTGCTTCAAGTTCCCAATGAAAACAAATTCCAGTCAAGACTGCTACACCCCGCAAAACTCTCAAGTATGAGGGAAAAGTGAAATACTTCCATGACAAGGAACAAATAAAGAATTGTATGATATCAAAGTCAACCCCACACAGACTACTAAAATATATTTTAGTGGGAATCTAAAATGACCTGATCTCTACAAATGAGATAAGAAAGAACACGCCAAATAGGGCAACCAATTAAACACAGGAGAAAAAGAGTAAACAGTACTAAGTAAAAGACATGTCAAACATAAGGCAATACATTTCAACTATAACCATCAATGTAAATAGATGCAATTTTCCAATTAAAAGAAATAAAAAGACAGAGTGGATAAGGAAGCAAAATCCAACAAGAAACACACTTAACTAATAACAAAACTCATAGGCTAAAAGTTAAAAGATGGAAAACAATACTACATACCACAGAACCTCAATAAAAAAAAAATCAAGCACGGGTAATAATCCTGAATGCAGATAGTTAAAACTTCAAAAAAGACTGATCAAACAAAATAAAGAAGGTCACTACGTACTGGTTAGTGGAAATTTCAAGATGAAGAAGAAAGACTCATAAATATGTATGCACCCAACACAGGAACACAATGGTATATGTGACAAATCTTAATAGACAGGAATAATTTAATATTGAATATTAGAATACCAGGTTTTTAATCTTAATTGGAGAACTTAATAAAACTTTATCTTAAAAAGATAGGTCAAGTGGACAAAAAGATAACAAAGAAGTAGCAGAACCGAAGCAGATCTTGGACCAACTGGACTTAGTAGACATACACAGAGTGTTCCAACCAAGCACTTCTGAATACACATTTTTTAAGCTGCACATTTTCCAAAATTGACCACATATTAGTGCACAGGTCATGCTTAAGCATATGCAAGAAAACAGAAATTATAACATGTATATTATCTGACCACTGCGTAATGAAACTGGAAGTAAATGACAAAAGAAATCACAAGAACCCCAGAAATATGTGGAAATTAAAAAATACCCTTCTCAGCAACCAGTGGGTTACAGATGAAATTTAATAATATTTACATTTTAATGAAAACATAAACACAACCTACTAGAATTTATCGGATGCAATGAAAGCAGTTCCTAGAGTGAAATTTATACCTCTGAATTCACATATTAAGAAAACAGAATGGGAACAAATAAATACTCTCATCCGGCACTTAAACAAACCAGAAAAGAAAGAGCAAACGAGACTCAAAGGCAAAAATGGGAGAAAATTTTAAAGAGTAGAGCAGAAATGAATTCAATTGAGACAAAGAAAACAATACAAATAATTGATGAGTCAAAAAACTATTTCTTTGAAAGATTAAATAAAATTGATAAGCCCCTAGCTGACCTCATCAAAAAAGGGGAAAGAAAGGACTCAAATTCAAGCAATAAGGAATGAGAAGGGTGAAATTACTACAGACCCAGCAAATATTGAGAGGATCATTAATAGCTTCTTTAAGAATCTTTACTCTTACAGAATTGAAGACACAGATAAAATGGACAGATTCCTAGAAAGGTACAAATTATGAAAACTGAGTCAAAAAAAAAAAAAAAGAAAACTGAGTCAAGAAGATATAAGAGCTCTTAATAACCCAATGAGTCAATAAAATACAAAATATAATAGAAAGCCTACTGACAAAGAAAAGTCTATGTCCTGATGAATTCATCACTGAATTTTACTTGAAATTTACAGAAGACATAATCCCAATACTCCTCAAACTGTTCAATGAAATAGAAAAGAAGCACTCCTCCCAAAATAATTCCTAGAGGCAAATATTACATTGGTTCCAAAACCAGAGAGAGATACAAATAAAAAACAAAACAACAGATCAATTTCTCTCATAAACATAGATTTAATAATCTTCAATAAAATACTCGCCATTAGAATGCAAGAAATCATCAAGAAGATTATTCACTGTGATTAGGGTAGGATTAATCCCACAGATGGAAAGATGGTTTAATATGCACAAATCTATTTATGCAATACACTCTATCAATAGATGCAAAGCCCAAAACCACATAATTTTCTCAATTGATGCAGAAAATGCTTTTGAAAAAGTTCAACACTCATTCATGTTAACAGTCCTACAGAAAATCAGAATAGAGGGCGTGTACCTCAATCCAATAAAAGTGATCTATGACAGTCCAACAGCTAACATAATTCTAAATGGGAAAAGCTGAAATCTTTTACTCTGAGATCTAGTACAAGATAAGGATGTCCCCTGTCACCACTCCTATTCAATATAGTTCTGGAATCATTAGCTGCAGCCAATAGACAAGAGAGAGAAATAAAAATAATAAAAAGGTAAAGAAAAAGTTAAACTATGGTTATTTGCAGATGACATGATAATCTACTTGGAAGACCCAAAAAAGTCCACAAAGTAGTACTAGCATTAGTAAGTAAATTCATTAATACAGCAGGATACAAAATCAACACACAGAAGTCAATACCATTCCTCTACACGAACGATAAACACACTGAGAAATTAGAGAAGCAATAACTTTACAATAGCATTGAAAAAATGAAATACTTAGGAATTAACCTAACTAAAGAAATAAAAGATCTATGCAATGAAAGCTACAGTACAGTGAAAAAAGACATCCTAGTGGATTTCATAAAATGGAAAGATATTCCCTGCTCCTGGATAAAAAGAAGCAACATTGTGAACATGGCCATACTTCCTAAATTGTTATACAGATTTAATGCAATCCTTATCAAAATACCATCAGCATACCTCACAGACCTCTAGAAATCATTCTTAAAATTGATCTGGAGCCATAAATGACCTAGAATTGCAAAAGCAGTCCTGGGAAACAAAGACAAGGTAGGAGACACTGCAATTCTTGACAGAAGCTTATACTACAGATCTACCATAATAAAATGAGCATGGTATTGCCAAAATAAAATAGATCTGAAGATCAATGCAACAGATTAGAAGATACAGAAGTAAATACAAACACACTCAGCCACCTTATGTTTGACCAAGGGGCCAAACATGTTTACTGGAAGAAACATAGCCCCTTTGACAAATGGTGCTTGAAAAAACTGGCTCTCTAAATGCCAAAAAATTAAAACTTGACTCAAGTCTACCACCATGCCCTAAAGTAAAGTCAAAATGCATTAAAGATTCTAAATATTAAAAGAGAAACAGCCAGGCGTGGTGGCTCACGCCTGTAATCCCAGCACTCGGGAGGCTGAGGCAGGAGGATTGATGCGAGTTCGAGACCAGCCTGAGCTACAAAAGTGAGCTCAAGGTCAGCCTCAACTGCATAGCAAGACCCTGTCTCAAAAAGACAAAAAAAAAAAAAAATTGTTTTCGCCGGGCGTGGTGGCTCACGCCTGTAATCCCAGCACTCGGGAGTCTGAGGCAGGAGGATTGGTGCGAGTTCGAGACCAGCCTGGGCTACAAAAGTGAGCTCAAGGCCAGCCTGAACTGCATAGCAAGACCCTGTCTCAAAAAGACAAAAAAAATAAATAAATAAAATAAAAGAGAAACGCTAAATCTCCTAGAGGAGAAAGTTGGATTAAATCTTGAAGACATTGGCATAGACAAAGAGTTCATGGACAAATATCAAATGCATGTTTAACACTTGAAAGCATCAACAAATTGTGAAAGACAATCTACAAATTTGGAAAAGATTTTAACTAATAAGTACTCAGACAAAGGTCTTCTATCTAGAATTCATAAAGAACTCTAAGCCATTAGGGTTCCAAAATTCAAACACCCAATCCAGAAACGGACATCTGAGTTGAACACATACTTCTCACAGAAAGAAATTCAACAAATCCATAAATACGTCATGAAATGCTCCATATCACTAGTCATTTATGATATGCAAAGTAAAGCAACATTTAGATACCATGTCACCCCAGAAACAATGGCTGTCATAAAGAAATCAACCAACAACAAATGTTGGAGAGGCTGTGGGGAAAAAAAAAAAAAAAAAAAAAAAACCCTTCTCCACTGCTAGTGGGAGTGCAGATTGGTGCAACCATTATGGAAAGCAGTGTGGAGACTCCTTAAAAAACTAGAACTGGAAATCCCATTCAATCCAGCCACCCCCGTATTGGGAATTTTCCCTGAAAAATTGAAAACATCATGTCATAGTGATATCTGTGCACCTATGTACATAGCAGCACAGTTTGTGATAGTCAAATATTCAAAACAACACGAATGCTCATCTGAAGAGTGGTTGAAAGGGATGTCGTATTTTCATACAATGGAATATTACTCAGCTATTAAGAGTGATAAACTAGAAGACTTCCTATATAAGTGGATGCATCTTGAGCATATACTCATAAGTGAAATAAACCAGACCTACATATGTAAATATCATGTGCTCTCCCTTGTGTAAGAAATCAAAGAAGAAATAAAAATGCAAAGAAAAAATCAAAGAAGAAGAAGAAGAAGAAGAAGAAGAAGAAGAATAGAACAAGAACAAGAAGAACAAGAAGAAAAAAGAAAGAAAGAAAGAAAGAAAGAGAGAGAGAGAGAAAGAAAGAAAGAAAGAAAGAAAGAAAGAAAGAAAGAAAGAAAGAAAGAAAGAAAGAAAAGAAAAGAAAACGGTCTTGATATGTAGATCCACGTCATAGTGATCCTCCCTTCTCAGACTTCCAGCACTGGAATTACAGGGCATGCACCACCACACCTGCATTCTGAGTTGGCATAGCATGCTGGAGTTCTGGGGCTTGCTTTGCATGTGGTGCTGTGAATCTATCTCGAGACTGTGTGCTTTCCAGGCAGGGCTCATGCCACTGAAGCATTTCATTATCCCCTAAAAAAAGGAGAATTTAAACACATATTTTTAATGTAAAATAATTCTGAATTGTGAAGATGGAATGCAAATCGTAACTCTATGACTTAAAAATTCTTATTATTTAAAACATCATTGCAGATCTTTCTTCTAGGAATCTAACCATTCCTACTTTAACAGGTATTTATTGTAAGATCATGCTGTACACTTTTAGATATGATCTGAAAATGTTTAATGTATATTTTAGCCCTAGTAAATAATCTAGTGAAGACAGATTAAAACACAAAAGACATAGATCATATGTGTGTGTGTCTCTGTGTGTGTGTGTGTGTCTCTGAGGCTGTGTGTGTGTGTATGTCTGCATGTGTGCTAAATAAGAGCAGATGTTATTGCCATATTTTAAGCATGGAAAATGTCTCCATGACATAGATGATTTAGAATACTTGTTAAATGTATACGACCGGTGGCATGTAAACGAAAGCCTGAAGAAGAGAACAGCATGAACTACTGTTAGCAATAAAAAAGGCTGTTGTGCCTGAAACTCTTCTGAAATTGATACAATGTAAGACAACAAGTTGATGGAGGAATTGGAGTGCACACCATCTAGGATCTATAAAGCTCTGTGCGAGCTCAGCTCATACAATGAATGAAATCAAAATCAAGGGCAGAGTTGTACAGAAGAGAGCATCGTAATTCATTTTAAAATTGTAAACAATTACACGACGTGATATTTTAAGTACGTGCAGACCGTGCCGGCTGAAAAATCGGAGAAATGTGCTTGCGCTATATTGAAATAAGCAGAAAATGCTAGGCGCTGGAGGATAACATCAGAACAGCCGCAGTAAGTGCAAGTGATGAGAATCTACATTTTGTACTCAAAAATCAAAAAAAAAAAAAAAATGTGGGAAGCTGGGCGTGGTGGCTCACGCCTGTAATCCCAGCACTTGGGAGGCTGAGGCAGGAGGATGGTTGTGAGTTCGAGACCAGCCTGGGCTACAAAAGTGACCTCAAAGCCAGCCTGAACTGCACAGTGAGACCCTGTCTCAAAAATCAAAAAACAAAACAAAACAAAAATACATTTTGTAAGTAGAACTTGGGATCTGAGGATGGATTACTTTAGTTAAAGGAGATAAAAACAACTTTTGTATATAACTTTTATTTAGAAATCTAGTGGCTTAGGGCCGGCCATACACTTAAGTGAAATGAAGCGCCTGCTTAGACAAGTGCAGGAAATGGAGTTCAATCCCCCCACCTCCACCGTGCCTGCCCTGTCCCCTGGGGGAGACACTGAGAGGACAACTGAGACTGGGAGTGGTGGTGCACACCTATAATCCCAGCACCTGGGAGGTTGAAAACAGGAGGATGACCACAAGTCCAATGAGACCCTGTAGAGCCAAGGTACTAAACACATAAAAAATAAATAAGTAAAAAAGAAACCTAGTGCCTTAACGTTTAAAATTAACTGCTAGGCTGAGGCAGGAGGATCGGTGCGAGTTCGAGACCAGCCTGGGCTACAAAAGTGAGCTCAAAGGCCAGCCTCAACTGCATAGCGAGACCCTGTCTCAAAATGACAAAAATAAATAAATAAATAAATAAATAAATAAATAAATAAAATTAACTGCTAATTTTTAATCACATAAGAATTTCAATTAAAATATGCTTCAGAATTTAAAAAGTGACTCTTGTATTTTACATTAGGCAGAACTCCTTACAACATATTAAACTGATACATGGGTGAAATACTAAGAGACAACTTTAAGAAAGCATTTACCAGAATGTTGTCTAATTGTCGATTTTATGGACTTAAATATGTTAGGGTAGAATATTTGAAGATCAATTGTAAGAAATTCTGGAGATGCAAACCTTAGATTTCTTTTATGCATAGAAATAATAACTAATGCTGATAAACTTCTAAAATTTGCAAATTGATTTAAATTACTATAAATCGTCCTCTTACAAAACATTTCATATTCTTATAAAATACTTTTCATTTGAAGCTAAAACAAACATAGACTAAGGGAATAGCTGACAGTTTCTAGCACCTGCCTTGAAAGTGCAAGTACCTGACCCCAGGACGGGGTGTGGCGGCACATGCTTGTAATATCAACTGGAAGTTGGAGACAGGAAGATCACTAAGAGTTTAAACTGCATAGCAAGACACAGTATCAAATAAATGAATTAAATATTTTTAAATGAAACAAGCATGGCACATCCATCAAGTCATATTTTTATGGTGGAGAAAACGTGCAGCAGAGCCAAGATTAAATTCATATTTAAAAGAAAGCAATTGCTTTCTGTTATTCCCATATCTCCTGATGTGAGAGTATAATCCTAAATCAAGTCCATGCTCAAACATTTTATCTATTCTAAGATATGTATCTAACCCTAAAATTTAAGTTGTACTAAGTAATTTTATTTTCCTCTTACACTGGATATAAAATAGTTAACACATATTTGATATGTTAAAGGGAAGTATTGATTTTCACAGATAATGAAAAACACTACTCTCAGAATTGTCCTAGTGAGAGTTGAGGGGAAAGCATTTTAGCTCATTTAATCTTCCAAAATCACTTTCAGGTATATAATTCTGATTCTATTTCCCCCCAAAGGAACAGTGAGGAAAGTATACATTAATTCATGTCATAGTACAAGAATAGGCAGTAATAAAACACTGGCATTTTCCAAATTACCAGTATAAAGAATTGTCAGAAGAACATGAGTATTATTTTCAGATTCTCCAAGGGGTTAACCTTTATGTTATCTGTTACATATGAATTATTTATTAACTGTTCATATTTCACATATAAAATTTCAAGCCTTGGTCCTGTTCCTCAAGATGACCTTGATATAATTAGAGATAATAGTGTTCTTTACCAAAGACATTAATCAATAACTTTATAATATGAAGGCTATGAATATTTAATACTTTCAACTTGAATAATTCAAATCTTGTATTGTATCACCAAAAAATAAAGTCAACTGAGTTACTATCATTTCTAGATCTCCGTAAGTCCTATAGTATTTTGTTCCTTCTTTTATTTATTATTCTATTTGCTATGTAAAAAACAAATAGAATTATATTTCATTTTATTTCTTGTGGAACTGGGGATCCAACTCAGGACCTGGCACTTACCAGGCAGGCACTTGTGATCCTGAGCTATCTCCCCGACCCCAGAATTGTATCTTAATTGCATTACATAATTCTATTTTTATCTTTTATATAAAATTTCTATTAGTTTTAGTTATTTTTATTAACATGGGTAACTAAAACTATTAACATATTTCTAACAAAAATTATTGAGAGTGGAAGTCCTCACTCATTGAAAAATATTATCTTAAAAAATTGTTTTAAAGATGAGTAAGAGGGGTGGAAATATGGCTCAGCAGCTTAAGCACCTGCCTGGCAAGTGCAAGATCCTGAGTTCTAACCCTGTTGCCGCCTTCCCCAAAATAACAATAAATAAAAACCATTAGGAGCAAGCATTAAAGCACTATTTTCAGCCCTGCCCTCAGGGCAGGCTGAGCCAGCCATAAAAATAAAATAAGCAAACAAACAAAAGTTCTGAAACAAGAAAAAAAAATAAAATAAAAAAAAAAAGAGTGGCTCAAATTCAAAATGCATTTGGAAGAGTTAAAAACATTAAGGTTTATTGAAAGTGTTAATGTTTAATTATTTGACCAATCTTACATACTTATATCTATTAATCTAAACAGATTTGATGATGAAAATATGTAATACAACCACTGTTAAATTTTTGTTCTTGTTCTGAAATTCTGTACTATATGTACTCTTCCTTGTTACTGTTTTTCTATCTTTGTTTCTGCTGTTTTTACTCTTTAAAATAAAATTAAAAAAATAAAATGTGAAAAAAAATAAAATAGTGTCTAGCTCACTGGAAAAGAGCTTGAATAGAATGTATGAGGTCATAATCTCTCTTCAAGAGAAAAAGATTTGAAAGGCTTAATCATTGAAAGGAATATAGAAATCAGATTCATACCTTATCTAAAAGATGTTTTGCTAATTTCTATGAAACTCTAATATTATTTTGAACCATGTAGGAAATTACCAACAAATGAAAGCCATATATAGTGTGTGAATTAATACATTTTTTAAAGTCCTAGAGTTTTTGTTTTGTTTGGTTTTGATACCAGGAATGAAAATCAGGACTTTGTGCATGCCAGATACCACAGTGCCACTAAGCTATATTCCAAGCCTGGCCATTGTATTTTTAAAAATGTCTCCTAAGGTCATCGGGATTAGCTAATACTTATTTTTCAAACAAAGTCCACAGGCTTATAGTTGCAAGTAGATTTATAGACAATTGTGTAATCATTCTGCACTCTGAAAAATACATTCCAAAGTTTTAGTAAGAATTGATTATATAAGGAAATTGTATGTTGCATATAAATATAGAAATATTATCAACAATTATAGTTCAATTTGGTAAAGTTTATTTGATTATTAAAGTCTCCCATAATTATGAAACCTTAAAAGTACAAATTACATGTGGTGAGTTAGGTGTTTCTATATCCAACTAATACTTTAATCTCACTAAAATACTTATTTAGCATTATTTTATTATATATTTTTGTGATATTTATCAAATTTAACTAAAAATAAGGAAATAACTTCCAGTATGAACTGTAGTTTGAGCCGTGTTTTGCATGGTGAAATTCTAATTTTATTTGATCGTTGTTTATTTTCCTTTCTTTCGAATAGCTTATAATTTTTGTAAGATCCATATTTTTATTAAAAGTAGTAAGTTTGTTTACCTATGTTGGACCTTGACTTTCAAATAAGGCACGTGCAATAGCAATGTTGTTCATGCAGTTTATTTATTTGTTTGTTTATTTATTTATTTATTTATTTATTTATTTATTTATTTATTTATTGTCTTTTTGAGACAGGGTCTCGTTATGCAGTTGAGGCTGGCCTTGAGTTCACTTTTGTAGCCCAGGCTGGTCTCGAACTTGCACTGATCCTCCTGCCTCAGCCTCCCGAGTGCTGGGATTACAGGCGTGCACCACCACGCCCGGCTTGTTCATGAAGTTTAGAAGTTAAAATAATATACTAGATCTTTTAGGCAAGAAGATTTTATGAATAATGTAACAGTACAATGACTTTTCCACTGATATTAGCAAAAATGATCTGGATTTCTGCTGGATCTGCCGTGCCTTCACTCTCTTCTTTCTCGGTGTCATAGTTTATCCCAGAATCGTGAGCTGAAAATGCTTGTTCTTCAGCTTGCAACATGTGCGCTTTATTGAATCACTGAGGGGCTACAAAATGCACGTCTTTGTTCAGTCTGACTGGAGCAATCTGCTATTGTGCATCAGAATTGGATAAAACTGAGCAGGCGCAGATGAGAGGGGAAGTAAATAGAAGTTGGATGAAGTATAGACACGTGTGTGTTTCTTTATGCGTCCACACACGTATCTATCTGGAGGCTGGGGATGTAAGGCAGCAGCACAGCACCTGCCTGGCAAGCATGAGGGCCTGGGTTCAATTCCCGGGATTAAGAAAAGTAGAAAAGAATAGACACAGGCATGTAAATATAAGAAGTCAGAAAAAAATTCTTCCAAAATTCTCTGTCTTTTGGAATTGATAAGGGGCAATATTAGATCAAGTAGATTATTGTGTAACTGTCATTTTTTTTCCTTTCACAACGTAAGAAACTTCATACTAGAGATAAAATGAACAATTCTATTTGAATAGAAGTCCATATGGTAATATCTATTAGGTTTACTCTTTTTTTTTTTTTTTTCAGGACTGGAGTTCGAACTTAGGACCTTCCACTTGCCAGGCAGGCAATTGTGCCACATAGCTACCTCCTCAGCCCCGATTAGGTTTCCTCTTGCAATGGAGAGGAAATAAAATAGTTGACTACCTGAAGTGAGATAAACCTAATGTGCTATAATCAAGAATGCTTTAAATATTCACCTGATGATACAGTTCTTTGTAGTAGGCATTTGGAAAGGAATTATATTCTTTGTAGTGAAATGGATGCAATTTGCTATAAACAAGGGAATTTGTAGCTAGATCCATGTATCTTGAAATTATTTTATTTACTACTAAGAAGAATGTGGACGACAACTACTGTGGTAGAACAAATTTATTGTCTCTGGCGCTCGCCTCTGCTATTTCTCTCTATATTTTCATTGTTATATATTATCCATTCTTCACAGAAATGGTTTTGCTGTGGTAAATAAAATACCTCATTTTCCTGCTCTGCTCACTTTACATTGTAATGTTTCTGAGCAGGCTTCTAGATATTTCTCACAGGTTTATACCGTTTTAAGCACAACGAAGTTAAAAAATCTTGGACTCAATTTAAAATCTTTTACTTTGGGATACTTTATGAGTTTTTCAGCAAAATGTACCCTGCTATTAACAAGAAAATTCTTGTATGGTATACAAAATAATGTTATAAAGTTCATACTGTCCTGAATACTAGTATAAGTAAATTTTCAAAAATAAACAGTGTAAATAAATAATGAAAACATAATTCAGAAAATATTTATTTTTATTCCAGTAAATTATGCTACATTATACTGATACCAAATATTTATAAGAATTAAAGAGCTGTCACTTTGTTAAAAAAGAAATATTTTTATTTTGAGGGAAATTCACCTTAACCTATTGATTATCAATTATGGCAAAAGGTTAATAAATGCAATGCATTCTTAGAAAAATGTGAGCTTGGTGGCATGGTGGCACACGTCTGTAATCCCAGAAATTGGGAGGCTGAAGCAGAAGGATCACTGTGAGTTTGAGACCAGGCTGGGCTACAAAAGTGAGCTGAAGGCCAGCCTCAACTGAACAGCGAGGCCCTGCTTCAAAAAGACAAAAAAAAAAAAAAAAGAAAAAGAAAAAATCGTGAAACAAGAAAAAAATTGAGCAATTTATTCACATCTTTTGATAGCATCAATGTTAAAACTAATTTACTATCATGTAGAAAAATAAACTCATGTTTTTAATTGTGTAAGATAAACATAGTATGCTAATTTCTAATATTGTACATCTAAAAAATTAAATAACTTTATTACACTACTCTACTATCTTTCAGATTTTAAAAGGGACAAAAATCTGCCTCTATTTCTTGCCATTTATGTTACATAATTAGATTTACAAGGTACTAAATAATCCTTAAAATCCTACTATATGTGATAGCTTTAAATTTATTTCTTTATTTATTTTTCTGTATTTTAAGGAAAGTTCTACAGGGTGTTCAGGATCTCACTGCTAGACCGGACTAACAGGGATCTGCTTGTTTACAGCCTTTCAAGAGCTGAGACTGCAGGCACATGCCACCACGCTCACTCTCAAAGTCCATCTCAGCACAACCCGGGCGGAAGGCTGGCTAGGCAGGCCTGGGGATCCAATCCCTGACCCCTGTATCTGCTTGCAGGCACTTTAACTTGCTGGGCTTTTTGAAGATAGCATTAAATTTTAAAAGTTATAAATTTACTTTCTATCAAAGGGAAAATACATTAATGCATTATGATGATTGCAGGCAATATGAAATATGATATTTGCAGAAATAAAAATGAAAAATTCCTAGAACAAGTACTGAATTTCAAAAGAATATCAGTAAGTCATTAAAAGTTTCCTATTTTGATTTTTAAGTGTGTATAGAAACAAAAATTAGAATTGCAATTTTAACATTTAGTCCTAGTTATGCATCGTCAAATGAAAAACACATATGAGATTTATTGTAACATGAATACATGCTGAAATAGAAACATAATGTCACATTATTTAACGTTTTTGACATATAAAATTATTTAGGTATTTATGTCTTTAGTACGGGGCTTCACTATATATTTTGGCTCATACTGATTCTCCTGTTTTCAGCCTCCCAAGTGCTAGGATTACAGTCATGCGCCACCTCCTAAGCACTGGGACTATTCAGTGCACCCCAGGGGCGGGGCCAGCATGGCATGCTGGGAATCAAACCTTGGTCACTGTGCCTATCTTAGCAGATTCTTTAGTCTGTTAAGCTATCTGGCCGTCTCTAAAAAAATGTCTTTATAAATGAAATTTTACTCTATAATATTTCTTTGAGAATTCTGAGCCCTGAATAGATTTTAAAGTATTCTAATAGTTTCCCATTTGAAAAAGATTTCACATACTCTGAGAAAAATTTTAGTAGATTTAACATTAATAGCTTTTGCATCTTTGTGTTCAGACTGTCATTTTATTCTTTTTATAGATAATTTATAAAAATCATTCGTAATGGCATAAAATACCATGTACCATGTATACATTTCACATATGGAGTTACTGAAATCATTTTAATGGAAAAGCTTGTGTAAAATGTATATACAGAGACATACCCATGATACGTTTATTACAGAGTCTGGATATTTTCCTATTGAGAGAACATGTAAATCCAGTGCAGGATGTAGAAGTATTTCAAAATAAAGTCTTGCAGTCTCTCTACATAATGAGAATTCTTACTTTTAATAGCATAAAATAGCTGTGATTCATGGTTATGATCTGGTAATGTGATATTTGGAATATTTGTGGAAATATATCTTTACTCAGCCAAACTTTTTATTGAAAAGATTGTTAGAGGATATTATTTGTATAAATAGTTCATTCCTAAATACTGACTCATAGTTCAATATTTCATATTTTAATACAGTTTATTTATCATAACAGTAGATATTTGGCTTCTTTTCCATTTAGTGCTGACATGTATTTGTTTTTTGTTGTACAGTTGGGGCACAGTTGCTTTTGTTGTGATATATACTTGGGTTGCGGGGCCCGGCAGGATGGCTCAGTGGTCTAAAGCACTGGCAGGCGGCTGCAGGGACCACGGTTTGATCCCCAGCACCACATGCTGCGCCAGCCCTGCCCTCAGGGCAGGCTGAGCCGGCCATAAAAATAAATAAATATACTTGGGTTGTAATTTTAAGCCATTGGTATTGACTGTACATAATGCCACATTATTTAGTTTTCCCTGTTACATTCTACTTTCAGTAGTAACATATGAATTATGGTCAGTCTTACTAATTTTACAACCTAGTTGATATGTATGATATTCTTTGGTTTTCTTTCTCATGAGTATAGATGGGATTTTTCTGTCATGTATCTGAATGTATTTATACATGTATTAGTGATTTTTCGTGATGAATTTCTTAACCAAGTGTCATGTCAAATATCTTCTCCATTGGTTATGCGTTTGTCATTTCTCAGCATTGACAGTGCATTGATTTGCAGGAATTTTTGTATTTTTCTTGATGCAATTTTGGTTAATTTTGTAAGTATTTTTCCTAGCTTAATACATATACAGTATTAATTGTATAGTTTATATCTAAAGTAGTTTCCCTACTAAGCACTCAATGGAGCTTTTTGGAGGACAGTGGGTAATGGGGTGTGATACTCACAGGTGGACTGACCCACTCAACAAGAGGGAACTGCAAAGGCTGTCAGAGGATGTGTCTTCTAATGGCATGGCCTGGAAGGGTGTACATAATTTCTTACTACATCCTTACTTTCTGATTCATTTTTATTTTTATTATATTGTATTTCTTCTTCTTCTTCTTCTTCTTCTTCTTCTTCTTCTTCTTCTTCTTCTTCTTCTTCTTCCTCCTCCTCCTCCTCCTCCTCCTCCTTCTTCCTCTTCCCTTTCTCTCTCTCTCTCTCTCTCTCTCTCTCTCTCTCTCTCTCTCTCTCTCTCGCTCTTCTTGTCGCCATATCATTATCTGTTTATCTTCTGCTATGGTTTCCTCCGCACACCAGGTCAGCTTGTCTTGAAGTCACTTAAATATGGACGAAAATTTCTATAAATGCTTAACTAATAAAATTTCCTCATAGTAATACTCCTACTTTTTTAGCCTCCCAAGCACTGAGGGTGCAGGCAAGTGATACCAAGCTCAGGCTCAGTCACCATCGCCATTTGCCCTTGGGCGCAGGACCAGTGCAGCAAGCTGAAGATCAAATCCTCACCCCTGCATCTGCCTAAGCAGGTGCTTCAATCCACTGGGCTATCTGGCCACCCTTGTTAATGCTAATTTCAAAACATCATTTCATACATAGACTGCATACAATGTTTTAGGGATGGATTGTCATCCACAAACACTGATTAAAATTTGAACTTGGTTGTAAGTGTACACAGACTGTTTTTTTTCTGATCTTGATACTTTTTGTGGTAGGTACGTGGGTTTTTTATTTAAATTTTTAGACAGCTCACTAACAAATAATTTCCTTTTGAAAATCATTAATCAGTATTCAATTTTAAGTAGATATAGGTCTATATATCTATTATTTTTATTTTCAGGCTTTCTTGATGGATTTGTAATTGCTTTCAGGCATCACAACTTATTAATATACTTAGCTGAAAGTCCTATTATTTTGTGTTATGAAGACTTTCCTTATTTACTGACTCCTCTTCCTGAAATTAAGTTATGAAATTAATTGACCTCTAAATCAGGGCGTGCATATGCTCTCTATATGACAACATTCTGAACAAAGAAATGATCAAAGGAAACTTCAAGTAGATGATTATTTGCACAACTTACAGTACTGTGCTGTGCAATGCAACATAAAACTAAGGCACTGTACTACATAGTACATAATACAATCATGCAATACTTTAAATAAGGTAAACTGTACAAAAACAAGATATTCAGGCTCTATAAAGAATATAAGAAGAACAGTACAAAAAAGAGCTGTCACATTTCTGAGCAGTAAACCCAAATAGCACTCCTCAGTGGTAAGTCCAAAAGTGGTTAAACAGATAGGTCTTTAAATCAGAAATATCTGAATATACTAAAAATTGAAATAATAGTGAGCCCAACTTCATTATAAAAAATACTCTTAGTTATTTCCACAAGACAAAAATTTTTTTGAGGTACTGGGGATTGAACTTAGGATCTTGTACTTGCCATGCATGTGCTTATGCCGCTGAGCTATATTCCTAGCCCGCAAAGCTATTTCTTATATGCTGGCAAGATAGCTTAGCAGTGCTGTCAGGGCGCTAGGCAAGCACAGAGCTGGGGGTTTGACCTCTGGCACCGCATGTAGCACCTGCCCTGCCACCTCCCTCTCCTGGCACGCTGACTTGGGGACTGAGCCCGGGATTGGGAGCACATGCCTGTAATCCCAGTACTGGGGAGGCTGAAAACAGGAGGATCCCTATGACCCAACCTGCATAGAGAGAACCTATTTGTTTATTCACTCATTTTTATGGCCGGCTCAGCCTGCCCTGACGGCAGGGCTGGCACAGCATGTGGTGCCGGGGATCGAACCGCTGTCCCCGAAACCACCCAAGCTTTCCCAAGCAGGCGCTTTAGACCACTGAGCCATCCCGCCGTGCCCCTAAAAATATATTTTTTTAAAAATCCTTTACAAGTTTTCATTTTTTTCTGCCATGTAAAGTTTTTAATCACATGAGTGTCATTCAGCCCATGTAAAACATACGCATAAATTGTTTTATAAAGCAAGCATTATTTCTTCATTATCAATGCATGTTGATAATAATGTTTGCATATTTTTCATATCTGATTATGTCTCCTAATTCATCAGAACTAAATTTTATATTAATATAGAAACTACATTTTCATATTAAGTATTTCGTATTAAATATTAAATGTTTTCATATCATTTCAAGTGGTACTGCTTTTCTTTGTTTGCATACTGCAGAAATGGGGAAACGAAATATGTTTATCATCCTGGGTTAATATTAAAGAGCAATCCTATGAAGTAGTAAAAATGTTTTAATATTTATTGGTTATTTTAAAACATTCTGTGTTCACTTTTATTTTTTTCTTTTTTTATTTATTTATTTATTTATTTTTTGCCTTTTTTGAGACAGAGTCTCGCTGTGCAGTTGAGGCTGGTCCTGAGCTCACTTTTGTAGCCCAGGCTAGTCTCGAACTCACACCAATCCTCCTGCCTCAGCCTCCTGAGTGCTGGGATTACAGGCGTGAGCCACCACGCCCGGCGTGAGTTCACTTTTAAATAATAATAATTAAAGAAAAGTCAGCATGATATTTTTTAATATTAAAAATGCAAATCTAGGAATTAAAGTGTAGAAGGAAGCCCGGTCTCATTATAATTGATCTTTGCAGAGTCTATGGCAGGTGATACGATGACATGTGTCAAAATGCCACCTGATTTCCTTTCCTCATTCTGAGAAATTTCAGGACATATTTGTCATAGGTGTTTCCTATCTGCAGTCACACAACACACACACACACACACACACACACACACACACACACACACCTTTGGCCAACTGTTCAATTGGAGACATACACTATTGATCACCATTCTAACTGCAATATAAAAATGAAAATTAGTGGTCTTACATAGAATAGATAAACAGCAGTTAGTTTTTAGGATAAAGAGAGCATTCAATGCGCCAAGCCTCTTCCTATTTAAGGAGGGCAACGATATATCATTATTCCAAATTCCTTCTATTATTTTAAGCTGTTTATCCTTGCTGTTCACGTGAAGACATATGTTTTTTTTGTTGTTGTTGTTGTTGTTGTTTAAATCAAGCGGTTAAATTTGCTGATCAGTATTTTTGTCTATTTTCCCCTTAAAATGATAACAACGGAAGTCTTTCTGCAGAATCTATATAAAGTCAGAAACAAAGTCACTGGGCTGGAGCTTGTCATCCAATAATAGACTTCTTCATTTATGAGTGCCCGCTTTATGGCACTACTGAAACGCTTTCACCTGAGCCATTACAGTGCCACCTGAATCGCGGGGATAAATCTGCCAGTGTCTTCTGCCTACAGTGACAGGCCATCGAAGGGTGAAAGAGGCTCAGTGGGAGGGGAGCGGCTTCTGCCGCACACCTTTCTTCTCCCTTAGTACGTGCATGCCTGGGTGGGATGGAACTCTGCTTCCTTGCAATGTTATTTATTGGAAGCTGTGACTCCAGCATATTTTTCACTCACAATTTGATAATTCCTTCTGCGAGGTAGTTGCCTCAGTGAACACATGCCACATGCTCTTCTGTTGAAATTGCACTAGTTGACAGAGAGTTCATCTCCTCGGTGCTGATTCTCGATTTGAGCACTGAGGTGCCAAGCACTCTGACAGTATTGTACACCCATGACTTCATTTAGTTCTGGGCGATGGATGCTATTATCTCTTTGTGGAAAATGCTGAGGCCATGAAACCTGTAAGTGGTGCAGTAATTATTCATTGCTGCATCTCTTTACATTCTACACTCAGTGGGTTACAATGTCTCCAACATTTGTGACTCTAATTTAATAATAGTACTGCTCAAATTCAGGGCATGCGAACTGTGAGGCATGCACATAACTATTGCATAATAACTTGGATATATGATGAAATGACAAAACAACACGATATATTCATAACTTCACTTAATACCTTGAAAGCCCTCATTTGTTCTCTGTGGAGTTCATCCAATTGTAATCGGTAATGCTGATTTAAGTTCTATTAAATGTCTTAAATCTCTTTACTTCAGAATTTTAGTACTGAACATTGATCTGTGTTTTAAATTTATATAAGTGAAATTATTATATATTGTTTGGGGGCTTATTATTCTCAAACTTATGCCTCAAGACTTACCCAAATTGACGCAAAGAGCTGCAGTCTATTCTGCAGTTGATGGACACATGGGTATCTTCCAGTATTTTACTATGATCAACTGAGCTACTAGGAAAGCTTTATGTTGATCTCCTTAGTACACACTCACACTCACACACACACACACACACACACACACACACACATACACACATATATAATTGTCTCTAGGGTATACACCGAGTAATGATATTGCTGCATCATAAAACATGTACATGTCAATGAAATTAAGTAAAGCCGAAGAGTTTCCAAAGTGCCGCCATCAGTTTGCAGTGGGACGGACAGTTACTAAGCAGTTAATGGAAGGCTCCTTTCCTCCATATCTTTCTCAATAATTATTTTCTTATCAATATGCAATGTTATTCAAATTGCTGACTTTAGTTTTAAAATATGTATATTTCTCTGTTTTATGATATCTGTAGATGATTTCCAGTGTGTAAATAATTTATTAATTTATGTATCTGACACAGGGTCTTGCTAGGCAGCTCAGTCTCATAGTGATCCTCCTGTGCCAGCTTCCTTCGTGCTGGGAGTACAGGTGTGCACCACCAGGCCTACTGTTAGTAGCCCGCTAGGCACCAGTCATACATGGCTTGCGGTCCTGGGAATTGAACTGGGTCCTTGAGCTTGCCAGGCAGGCACTGAGATGGCTGAGCTATCTTCCCAGCCCTATTATTTACATTTCAACTGTTACTAAATTCCTCTCCAGGTTTTACAGCTTTAAATTTTATTAGGCATCTTTTACACAGACACAGACACAAACACACACACACACACACACACACTTTCTTGTTGCACACATTATAGTTTTATCTATGTATCTTTTATTACACACAAGCACATATGCTCTTTCCTTATTTAGCACATCACCGAACGTATTTTTTCTCACTTACATTTCTGTGAAATATTGTCGTGTACGTTTGGCTTCTCATCTGTTGTAAATAAAGTATTGTAAATTTAATGGACTTTACCCGTGTTTTCTTTTCTTTATGTAACTTAAGAATCCTCTTTAACATATTGCCCACTCACCATCTCCTGTGAGTGGTGGTACATGCGTGTAATTCCAGCCCTTTGTAGACTGAGGCATGAGGATCACCAGGGGTTTGAGGTCATTCTGGGCTATAGTAGGTTCATGACCAGACTAAATTACAAAAGTGAGCAGAGTTCCTCCAAAAATGGAAGTCTTTCCCATTCAAGATACCAAGTTATTATTTAATAGTTTTTTTTTAAAAGCATGTATTTTCTTTGTATATCTATATTAGTGATATATCTGGGACAAATCTCTCCCAGATATTCAGAGATTGCACTTCTTTTTCAAATTATGATAATTTTTCTATCCTTAATTATATACTAGTCCAAATTATAAGAAAGAATGTGCAAGTTCTGACATAAGTCAGATTACCATATATACATTAACATATTAGTTTTTGGAGTGTGATTTCAGTTCCTGCAGATACACAAATCAGTTGGGAAAAATATATTCACATATGCAATTTCTGGTCATTTTTTTCTACAAAATATTTTCTATAAATTTTTGTGTATTCATTAATATTTTGAAGCATTTTTCCAACAAAGATTGTTTTGTAAGGTATGCTAGAATATGATTTATTTCCCAATATCAACCATCTTATTGCAGTTTTCTGTACATTTTCATTATTGAGTTAAGCATGTTCCTTTTAATAACTTACTAACATTTCTTAAATCATAAAATGATGATTGCTTGTCCAGATACATTTTCTTCACATTTTGTAAAGTCATATCGCTATATTTCTTTAATTTGATAATGTCACAGTCCTGTGGGTCCATTCTCTGTTGCTGAGTCTATTTAGAATTTAGAGACCAGACAACTCTTCAGCTATACATTACTGCATTTTAATATGCACATGTGCATCACCTTAATCTTCTTGTTTGCTTTCTTTACATTTTCGAGGAGCTTACCAATTTTTCTTCCTTCATTTTTTTATTTTATAAAGAGTACAAATTAGTATTAACGCAGAAAAATTACAAGTAAAACAGAATTTTACTTAACAAAGTAATATAAATTTCACAGTATTTGTTGCCGACTATTGTCTTCTGACCAGTTTTTCATGTTACCAGGTAGATGCATATGAAATTGGAAGAAGAACAGAAAACAAAAGCAGAAGAGGATACATAAGAAATTATGAAGAGTAAAAGGAGAAGCAATTAAACAAGGAGACAAAACAGATTATTTCCTCCTTTCCACAGATCTACAGACATAGTACAGTTGTCCCAACCATCCTTTTTACATCCATAGACAAATCTCTTTCCTCTACTCCTTCTCTGGTCCTTATCCTCAATTAACTCACTCTTTCCTTTTAAATAAGTTCATTCCCTTTTCCCAGGTCACTGAGGAGAATATGAAGAACATACATATTTTTGAAATTCTTTTTTCCGTGAATGTTGAGTAAAAAGCTTATTTTAAAGCATCTGAATAAGCCAGGTATGGTGGCCCACACCTGCAACACTAGCTCTTGTGAGTGAGGCTAGGTGGAAGATCACTAGAAATTCACAGTGGGCTAAAAGGTGAAGTGAAGGCGAGCCTCAATTCACTGTCAAATGAAATCCTGTCTCAAAAACATCATCTGGAATAGATACTTATTTTTTAAAAAATCAGAAGTTGCTTACTCAGTTTGTCTTTCATTAATGCCCATTCAGTAATGGACTTCTTTATAGTTTTCTTAATGAAATTTAAGGAAATTTTGTACATAACATGAATTTTCAGAGATATAGAAATAAATCAGCCTGGCATGATGGCTCGTGCCTATAATCCCAGTACTTAGAAGGCTGAGGCAGGAGGGTCAGTGTGAGTCTGAAACCAGCCTGGGCCACAAAAGCGAGCTCAAGGCCAGCCTGAACTGCATAGTGAGACTCTCTCAAAAAAAGACAATAGAAAAAAAGAAAAGAAACAACTTCAGTTTAAATATTAATATTAAAAATTAATAGTCATTTCATATTTTTCACACATTTTTTCATTTTTTAATTTTTCTTGGAGTCCTAGGGATTGAACTATGAACCTTGTATTTCCCAAGCAGACGCTTAGACCACTGAACTATACACCCAGCCACCTCACATTTATTCCTATTAAAATGCATTTATAAATTATATTTTTTTCACCAAAGTTCAGCTATTTTTTTAGAAAGTGCAACCTTAGGAATCATGTATTATTTGATCATTACACATTGTATATACATATCAAATTATGATATTCTATCTTGTAGCAATGAACAAATATTGCATCAATTATAAGAAGTTTAAAATAATTGAAAAAAAACAGATATGTGAAATCACTTAGACTAATATATCTATAATGCCATCGAAGTAATATTTTTATGACTCTAGTTCACTTGTAAAGAATAATAGAAAGAAATGTAATCACAGAATTTTGACTACTCACAAACTTATTACATTTTTACACTGCATCTTTTTTAAATTTTAGTTTCCCAGAATTTAATCCTTTCAAATGCTTCAGTGTTTCTATCAAAAATATAAACTTATCAACTTCTGAAGTTTTTGCATCTTTTAGGGTTAGCACAAAGCTGAGTCTTCCCGAAGGTGAACATTTTTTTTTTTTTTTGTCTTTTTGAGACAGGGTCTCATTATGCAGCTCAGGCTGATCTTGAGCTCACTTTTGTAGCCCAGGCTGGTCTCCAACTCACACTGATCTTCCTGCCTCAGCCTCCCAAGTGCTGGGATCACAGGCGTATGCCACCACGCCCAGCTCTTTGAAGGTGAACTTTTTCTTCTCTTTTGACGATTAGCCAAACATCATTATTCTATGTTTATTCAATATAAAATATATCAACTGAATTCTTCCTAAAAAATTTACATTAAGCTTTTTTTTTTTTTTTTAGCATCCCACTAGAGCCTCAGCCTCGCCTACTTAGCAGACTGTGGACTTTTTTTTAATTTTTTTATTATTATTTAAATTTAACAATGGCTATATTACATATTTTCATCATCAGATCAGTTTAGATTAATACATATAGATATATAAGATTGATCAAATAATTAAACATTAACACTTTCAATAAACATTACATTTTTTTTCTTTTCCTCTTTCTTTTTTTTAACAATGGACACATTGCATATTGTCTTCACAATAGTTCTACAGACCACAGTGTGTGGGCATGACCCACCTTCCTATTGATGTTGCTAAGAAAAAAGAAAAAAAAGGGGGGGGGGGGAGAAAATTCTTCTCTCTAGACCAAGAGGAAGCAGATGCATACACAGTTAAATGTTCTGCAACTGCACTGGGCCACCAGTGAAGCTTGCAATGCTGGAGGCTGTACATTACGCTTTTGACACCAGGCAGATTTCAATAGCCAAGAGAACTTTAGATATTTTAATTAGTACATATCCACTACAACTTGTTTGGTGAATCAGGAAGAACATGAAATCATGAGAGGGCCGGCCATGATAGCTCAGCAGTCTAAAGCATCTGCTTAGGCAACTGCACTGACTGCTGTTCTATCCCTTGCACCACGTGCTGCTTCAGCCCCAGCCCCAAGGACAGGCTGAGGTGGCCATAACATAAATAAATAGTTTATTTTTGTTTAAAAGAAAGAGATCCTGAGGAAGATCTGTCAGGAGGGAGTACTCTTCCAATGGTTACACAGAGAAGTAGCAGGTTTAAAACTTTTTATTTTAATGTGTTTTTTTCTCTAAATCTTCTGGAAACAAGTGCAAAGAATGCTAATCACGTATTAATTATTGATATCCTAATATTTAAGTTAAATGTTAACATTACTTGATATAGTACTAGATTAT